>JAQIYI010001861.1:0-10693 GCA_034700265.1 Polyzonium germanicum
ATTTATTTTATATATTAATTTATTTTTAGATCTATTTTTAGATCTATAAATTTATTTTTGTGTCTATATTAATTTATTTTAAGATGTCAATTTATTTTATAAGAGCGTATTTATTTTTATTGTTATTAATGTGGCTTATGTGGAGCATTTAAAATGATTTTTCTGGAAGTTTTAACGAATAGAAACATACTGTATTTCTGGAATGTTTAATTTCTTGACTAATGCTGTTATATTTAACTGCAGTTAACTTTGCCAGTGGTGGGGGCGTGGGGCATAGAGTACTGCCAAGTCTAAAGAATGAATGATTGACTAGGTGAACGGGAAAATGACTCAGGGAGAAAATATCGCGGACAACGGTGGACTCAAGCAAGCATTTCGAGTGAGCCTTTCCAACTGATAGCTTAGAAAGGAGCCACTTTGCTCCTAATTTATTTTTCGCACTAATATCGGACAATCATACGCTGCAGGCTTACAAGAAGTGGACGTCGAAGAACGGCGAGGAGCAGCCACTGCCAGGAATCAACCTCAATCACGACCAACTATTCTTCTTGAACTACGCTCAGGTGAATTAATCATCCCCAGTTCCATCGCTCTTAGCTCCAACCTGCACTTTTTACAAAAAGACTTCCTTGTAAAATGGTGCAGAACCACCCTGTATATGAGTCTCACTGTGCTTGTGCCTGTGGACACTTTCAGATCTGGTGCGGCACGATGCGACCCGAAGATGCTCTGAACAAAATCCGGTCGTCAGTCCACAGTCCTGGACCCATTCGGTAAGTGAATCAATCAAATCGATCGATCGATTTCAGCGCAAAGTAACGAAAACCTTTGTTGGTAAATGCGCAGCGTCCTAGGACCGCTGTCCAACTCGTACGACTTCGCGAAGGCTTACAACTGTCCAGTTGGCAGCCGCATGAACCCCGTGCACAAGTGTATCGTATGGTGATCGTCCACAGGATCGACGACAACGACGCCGATCGTGACGTCATTGGAGTCCAAAGAATCAGAAAAGTGAAGAAACTAACAATTTGAAAGACAAAACACAAAGCACTCATTCGACAATCATTCCTCTGTTAAGGATCGCGCGGATCAACCCGCGAATAAATCATGCAATTGACCAAGGACGTCGTCATCATCATTGTAGCCTCTTGCACAAGTGGCCACAATGCGTAGAAGACCATTAATTCATATCGTTTTCATGCCTTTTAACTTTTCAAGAATCTCCGCAGGCCGGCCGGAATCACTGAGCACTTTGAGAAGCACCTGTCTTGACTTGGGAAAATTCCAAAGACAGCTGCATGACGGCGCTAGAGGACGCGCCCCCGCGGACGCCATTTTTGTCACCATCAAAATTAGCTCTGATCAGTAGGCCAGCGTACCCTCTCGATCTCTTTCTGGCATGCTTTTGAATTGTGATGGTAATCTCTCTTCATGGAGTAATGACTGATCACACCTAGCTGTCTTGACTCGAGACAGGTCTCGAGTCGTGCACTAGTGATTCCTGCCTCTACATCGCATAACGAACTGCGAGCGGCTATTGATGAAACAAACACATTTTCAAAAATAATATCTGACATATCGAGGTCGAACAGTCGTTGGGGGACAGCCGGCGCACTCCTGGCTAAGCAACGGGGACCGATTGGGATCGAAATTGTCACGCCACCGAGGAAACGGACTTTACGGAGGTTATAAAGGCCGGAATGATTAATGCGAATCTCAGACCTCTCTTGAGTCGAGATAGCTAGTTTCCAACTTCCGGTTATGAAGCGAGGTTACCATAAAAACTAGTTGGGCCAATCATCTGCAGTTCTGCGGGCGCACCTCACGAATTTCCACTGTAATCTCCCTTCATAACCCCGGAAGTAGCTAAAGCTCCGTCTTGACTCGAGATAGATCTGAGGTCTTCACTAGTGCTTCCGGACACAGTGTACTTGTCGAGATACATATCTATGTATACATATTTCGGTAGCTGGGGCATGAAAGCACAGACAGAAGGTGACTTTTCAAACACACCCTGTACAAGACAAGTAAGAAACACAATTGGCTTCCATTGGACAAGCCGACTTTTACCTGAGGCTGACGTCGACGAAAGCATGAGCTCGCTTCCCACAATACATTTCGACACGTTCATCCTCTCCAACCACTCACGTAGACGTAGGCCTACAATTGTACGCTGAAATAAGCACAGAGCACACCAGCTTTGTAATTACTTTCTATGCCAAAGATTGTTTCGTGAGCGGCATTTTTTCAATCCTCCTTCCTCCTCCTCCTCACCTGAGTGAGTCGCATCCGAGCTGAGCTCGATCAGTCAGCTCACCATCACCTGAGCTGTACGCATGCAATGAGCACCAACTGCTTGCTTCAGAGTTCAGAAGTCTCATGGACTCCCGATCAGAGAGACGCGGACGGACGGACTGACGGTGACGGCCGACGCGCAACGTTTACTTCTGGAAGCCATCGGGACATCGGAGCAAAGCCAATCGATGCCCTTAAGTCTTTAACTTCAACAGCAACAACGACAAGAAGAATAACAACAACAGTGTAACAATAGCAAACAGTGCGACAAGACGAACGACGACGGAGTTTGTGGCAGAAGTTTGCAGAAAATAAAACCGAAAGTGTAAATAGGCCTACTGGATGTTATTTTTCGCAATCGCGTACAGTGTGGTGAAACTAATTAGTTGGAAATTAGAAAGGTAGTTAATTCGTTGCTCAGTTCGCACCGGTGGAATTGGCCGCGAGTGAAGCTGCAGTTCGCACAATCTGTGGGCGGACATGATCGGCATCGTCATAGCTTGGAGGAACAAAGCGCATCGTTAAAAGTTCAACAAACCGCGATCGACGCAACAACTATACACAAACATCCTCTGTCTGTGTCTGTGTCTGTCTGCGCCCACTCTGTGCGTCTGTTTGTGTCTGTTAGTTTGTTCGTCGGCCAGGCGTGCAAATGTCCATTCATAGTTTGGCGAAAGTCTGAAGCGTCCATAAAGTGTGTACTGCCGGAAAGGTGATCTGCTGTCTTTGGTGGACAATTGTCACTTTGAAATCTTGTCACGCTTGATTGCGTGAAACTCAAACTGAAACATCCTCGACTCGACAATTGAAACTAAAAGCTAAGAGAAGGGCACGCCAACGCCTAACTTGCACGGTAAGCCATGGTTATATGGTTCACGAGTCAGAAATCTACAGCCATGGGCCGGAGTGAAAGCTGTGACGCCCGAAATATACGCGTAGGCCTGATGCGGCAGTTTTTGGATTTGGCGAAGGCGTTTGAGCGAGTCGATCAAATTTAGGCCGGCGGCCTTTCACCGCGAAGAGCGGCAGAGTGGGGATCGACGGGGTGCATTTTAGGGCGGATTTTATGTATTTTATATTTACATCTGTATTTATTTTGCACAAATGCGAGCCAACCGGATAAGAATCCCAAGGCAGCGATTTTGCGTGCCATTTAGCATTTTTTTTTTAGCGAAAAATCGTCAATCGCGCCAATTCGCGCGCGATAAATACGCGCGCGATAGATACTGTAGGCCTGTCTGCTGGCCTACCTGAACACGTACGAGAAAGCTATAGGATAGGCGCGAATTTCAATATTTGTTTTGCCATTTTTATGTTTGATCAAGCAGCTTGAAATAGGGTTTATTTGTGCATGTATATATTTGTAAGGTCTGATCAGATTGTATAGCAATTTATGAGTTGACCTGAAACCCAAGTCGTAAATTTGCCTGTTTTAAGTGGAAACATTAAATTAGGTCGCGAACTTGCGAGTCTAAATACACGGAACTCGCACAACAGGCTATCGCCAATGACATCAATGGCTAACCTGGCCAAAATTGTTTGTTTAAGTTAGGACTAATCAATATAATTACTAGGCATATAGTTGTTGGCCAAAAGAAATCTTGAGTGCAACGAGCTACATTATATGTAGGCCGGCTATCGATTCATAAATCCGCCGGCAAAAATAATTAACTTTGAGAAATTTTAATAATTGGGCCTACTTTTGCTGATCAGCAAAACTAGGTTTCATTTAGGCCTACACTAAATTAGGCCTAATTATTAAAACGTGAAAATTTGTTAACCAAGTCGTTCAAGATGCGCCCGTTCTTAGGATATTTATGTAGCTTTTAATTGGTCATTCACAAATAAGAAATAGGTACTAGGTGCCAGTTTGATAATCGAGAAATCGTTGCCTTGCAGTTTTTTTTTTAACTTCACTACTAGCTTCAGTGACTTCTGAATAAATCGTAAGCTCGATTCTCACTAGGCAACTACGGTAGGCTACTTGATTTGTTATTGATGAGCATACGGCTTTAACCTTTAATTATACTGTGAAGTATCGCCAAAAATGTGGCGACGAATTCACAATATAGTTTGAATGGACATTCCATATTTTCAATAGAAAACAAAAGCTTGCGTCGAGTTGCAATGTTGCATCAGTTTGCGCAATTTTTATCATGCAACTTGCATGATAAAAATTCCGCGGTTAGTGCTGGTTCACATGTGCGAATTTTCAACGAATTGAGTCAAGATTCCGAGTCGACCACCGCAGAACGATCGCCGCCAAACCGACCAGACCATGACTGCAGTTACAAGGACCACACCCCCGGTTTTGAAAATGTTTCGAAAACTGACTTGACGTGACATGAGTTTGAAGTCAATGGGGTTACATGGAGGTTTGAGAGCGTTTGAATGGGTGTAAGTCAGTTACATGCTTACGCCATAAACGGGTTCTGGCGCATGCGCAGCGGCTGCTTCTATTTTGCCCTGTGTTGGTTGCTCCATGGGATCTCGTCGTCCCACTCCACAGTGATTCGTGATAAATCTAAAAACGCCGTCGACCTCCAAGTGATGCGGGGGAGCTCCTCAGCGCGGTCGTCGTCGTAGACAGTGCCGAGCGCCTCGGCGTGCATGGCCCGTGGAATGGCGCCGAATCTGCAGGTCGTTGCGGCGGCCGGGGCAAAGGAGTCGGATCGCCGCGAGTGTCGGCTGACACCCGGAATCGATGAGCAATGCAGTCGCGCCCACAGACTCTCACAACGCCGGCAAACTCGCCTTGCCGGACAGCGATCTGCCTGCCTCCTCCACCACCGGCTCATCGATTCCAGCGTGGCCGGCTTCGGAATCGTTTGTCGCCGCAACGACCTGCAGATTTGGTGAACTTGCAAGTTAGGATCTTTCTTCCATTTCAACCCATTTTGGAATGGGTCCTTGTAACCGCGGTCAATGGTTTTGATTCACAAGTTGACTTTTTGGCACGATGCAAATTTTAACTGTCATGCAAAATGCCGCGATTTAATCCGCATGTGTGGTAAGCGGCTGCGGCACCGCCAGATGCAATGCACCAGCGGCAGCGGCAAGAGGCCCTCTTGAATGCCAACCAATCAGGTTACAAAATTTTAAAATAAAACCGAAGCGGAAATCAGGAGCTAGAATAACGAAAATGAATTCAAAAACATGGCTCCTTCTAGTTTGTTTCGTGTTGCTTGTGTTGGAGGTACGTCGATACATAGCGAATGACCGCGTGACCGCTTCACCTGATACGCGATTATTACTTCGGTTTACTAGTGTTGTATAAATGGTCTTGCGCGTATCAGTTGGCGTCACTCTCGCACATGAACACTGAACACTCGTTACTCTCATGAACTTTCAGCAAAAACGGACGCTACTCGTGTGAACTATGGTTGAAAATACTGTCTCGCATAATCCGTTTGCCATCTTTCGTGTCGCACAAATTTGTGCAGCTTTTGTACTGTTTTCTGTTTTCTTTGAAACACTGCGGAACTACTCAATAAATTAGTTTCTGGCTTGAACTCTTGTAACTGCGAAATTCATCAGGTTGCTCTGGGGTATCTCGTCATCCAAAGTGATTCGTAATAAATCTCAAAACGCTGTCAACCTCGGAGTGCTGCGAGAGCTCCTCAGAAAGGTCGTCAAATCTGCAGGTCGTTGCCGCAGCCCAAGGATTCAGATCGCTGATCGCTGCAGGTGTCAGCCAACACGCCAGATTTGATGAGCCAGGTGGTTGTGCCAACAAAATGCGTCGGATGGCGATCTGCCATCCAAGACCAAGATCTGATCCGATTGGTTTCTGCCCGCGTCCTTCGTACATCTCAGCAGGTTACTCAGCTAGGCGTTTGACCCTTTGAGGGACCCAGACTGATCAGAGTCAAGGCAGGCACGACACATATATTCCGGTTTCACCTAAACCAATCTATTGTCACACATTTGATATTTAATTCAAGTTTTGATTTTTCTATTAAAATTTTATGTGCAAAATTATTATTGGTGATTCTTTTTAATTTTAATTTAATGATGATAGCCACCATGATCGAAGAATTGGTACCATTTTCCTCTATATGCTCGATAGAAATTAGAATCAAATATGGTATCGTTTTGGTGGGCATGCGGTTTCACTTGACGCTTGCATGAGGTTTGAAATTATGCGCCAGCGACCGTGGCAGATGAAATCCGCTGCCGCCAGTGGAAGAGGCAACTTTTGCCGCACATGCGATCCCCGCTTAAGAAATGGGCAAAAAAATCTGAATATCTTCGATACTATCGAAACGCGAATATCGATATCAAAAACTCGAAATATTTTACAAAAATATATCGATATTTCGATATATTGATAAATTTTTGCCCATCCCTAGTCGGGTCCGATGTTTTAAACAAGTGGCCGTTATTTATTTCATTCATGTGGCCATCGATGAATAAACCCAAAGCACGCAGGCGTCGCCTCGACTGCCGAAATTAATTATTCGTTCACCATTGTGGTCTCGGTGAGTAGTAATCCGATCATTGTTTTATTTCGCCGAATTCAACAAAAGCTCCACCATTTTTAACCGCCAAAACTCACTTCCGAGTCAAACGGAGATCCATTCTGATGGGCTGCTGGCCTTGCGAACGCTGCCTAACGCCGATCAAAGTTAAAACTTTTGGACGCAGCCGACTAACAACGGCAACGGCTCCCAACGCCGTCGAACGCGGCCTAACATCAACGAAAGCTGAATTCGTCCATGTGAATTAAAATCCGGCAGCGGTCGAATCGGAAAGTCGGAATTCGACTCGAATTCGTTGAAAATTCGCACATGTGAAACAGCACCTACGCTGTAGAACAAGCCAAGAGGCCGTGCGCAAATTACAGCAACATTACACCCAACATGCAAAAACTCATGACGCAACGTCATGATCGCACCGTAGCTCTCATGTTACAAGTGTGACGCGTCACTCTCGTTCGGGCATCATTAGTATTACATAATTTACACACGCCGTGCGCAAATTAGAGCAACATGCAACAAAATGATGCACAGCAAATGTTGCGGTCACGTGCCATTTTGTTCAGCGCAATAAAATGTTGCGTAAATTTGACAAAATATCGCCAAATCAGTGCAGCAGGTTTCGCGCAACAACACAAAGAATTTGTCTGTAAAACAAAAATGGAAGCCAAATAACATATGATAAGTGCGGCGACATCTTGAAATGTTGTGCACAATATGAAACATTTGTTGACTCCGCTGAGATGCAACTATGTTGCGTGAAAAATGCTGCGCTGGATAGCGGTGGCACTGAGATCGTGTTGACGGTGACAGACGGTGTGAGGGTTGCTTGTTGCTCGAATTTACGAGCAACAATAGTGTGTATGTTGATCTAATTTTGGCCGGCCGAATAGCTTAGTTATTATATTATTGTTATATTGTATAAGTAGGCCTACTCAGCCAGTTGATGAAAACGAGCATGGTGCTAAATTCGATAACATTTAAGTAAACCCGGGAGGAAAACACTATTAATTTAATAATTTCCTAGGTGAGAACTCAGCTATGAGCAGCTACGCAGCTCCAGATCCATCTCCAGAGCGTTAACAAACCTACTTAATTGTAAGTTCATTTTAATGAACTCACGATTATTTCAAATAAAGAAGTGTTTGGCAAAGCCGTGTTTTGTGCCAGTGCAGGGAGAACGTGCACAACAGTGCAGACATAACAGATTCAACAATACGGAGAATATGCCAGTATCGCAAAGTCTGAAACTTAATTGGCAATTCCAACAACACTTAAAAAATTAATTAATAATTTGACGGTATTTTCAGAAGCAAAAGCTGACTTCGCGATGCATGTTGCGCGTTAAAAAGCCATAAATTACGTGTCAGTTTCACTTAATTTTTTTCCACCTGTTGTTCTACGCAATTCGTATAGGCCTAAGCCAAAAAGAACGAGAGAAATTGCTTATTATCGGAAACTTACGGATGGCAGAACAAATTACAGGAATGAGACAAATTTCTTACAAGAGACGAAAATCTTTTTAGCTTTGCAAAAAAAAAAAAAGGCTTCCGATAAACAAACAACAAGTTTAGCTTATAGGAATATAACTTGGTGGGCCTACTTTTTGTGATTTATTGCAATACTTTCTATTATAGAGAATCAACACGGCGGAAATCTTCGCATTCTACATATTTTCTTACCGTAGTGAAAACAGGAAATAAGAAATATCTGCAGGAAAAAAAATGGCTTTATTTTCGCATCATTTATCCGGATTTGCAGTTAAAAATGAGAAGGAAAAAATACGGGGTTTTTTTTATATAAAATACGAGCAAACGATATGAATGCCAACAACTCGCTCAACTACCAACAGTGGCCGCGATAAGGGAAACGCCGCCTAGCGGTAAACAAGAGAAATGCCCAATCCACCATTCTGTAATTTGTTCCGAATTTATTTCAGAAAACGCTTTCTGGGTTGACCATTTATTTTCGTTATTATAAAGATAAAATGTTCTAAATGTTTTTTCCTCTATTTTTAGTAGGCTACCGGTACCTAAAGTTTGATCAATATATCGTCAGATGACTTTTTCGCAATTGCAGGAATTTATATTCTGAGGATACGTTGTCGGCAATGCCTCCACTGAGAATAAAAGTGCTGAAAACGTTCGCACCTTTTTTTACAAGCAGCCCTAGGTCTATTCAATTTATTCCGAATCATCGATGGCCAATACTTTCCTGGAGATGAGCCGATCAATTCACTCACTCCTTAATGTGTTACGGTCGCTATTTTGGATGCATTTTGTGAATGTGATTGCTGACAATGCATAGATAAATTAGAAAAGTTATTTCACTACGGTATTCGAGCAGACATTTATGGTACGTGCGTACAATCGTACATGTACACAGTACATCTTCCTCCCTGTTTGTTTGTCCACAGCGTCACGTGCAGGTTAAAAGTACGTGCAATAAAATACATTACATTTTTGAACGTGACCGGTAACAAGTGTGATATGGAACCCCTAAACGTCTTCATTCTTGCGCCTGCTATTAGCATGCTTGTGATGTCATCACTTGTGATTTAACACTTGATCTGTGAACAGAACCGTTTTTGAACTATTTCCTGTTGCATGTGAGTCATTGCGTCAAGTCGTCTGCTTTTCAAAATTGGCAAATTCCAATTAGAATGTGTGGGGGGAAGAATATAAATTGGCCGCGCATAGGCCTACATGTATAAGCCTACCTCTCCAAGCAAAAGCTCATGACTTAGAAAATTTAAATTTGGTCACATACCCTGACTGGATTTTACAACCCAAGTCACAATCCATAGATTTATATGTATTTTAAACTTGCCTCGAGTCCTAAATGCCTGAATCTATATACATGTAGAATTGTAGATCCTATATAAAAAAAAAAGCTCACCACCCTTTTGCCGGGAAATACACTGAATTCCCTCTGGCCACGCGTTGTGCATCACAGATTAAACACGTGCATTGAATCTGTTGAAAGCTCATCATTGCTCATGAGTTACCGTACTATAAAATGATGGGCGAATCCGTGGTAAAACTAGAATAAACTAGAAGATTTGTTGCTAAGGTCTTCGACTTGACTTATTGCGAGACAACGCCAATAAGCCTAGTCTAGTCTAGTTTTATCTGGAACTTGAATTCCACTCAATACAGCCTCCCTCGCATCTGCACAGGGCCTACATTTAGCGAAGTAGAGGGGAAAGATGAATTTGGTCGGGGGTGGTGGCAGTTCAGTTCAGTTCCAACTCAGCTGGCGGCCAATCCCTTTGCTCGCTCGCTTGCGCACGCGAAGCAATTTCCCGTCAAAACCAGAAGACGTAAACGCAGCTGCGCTCGTCCCTCAGTCCCTCGAATTGCTTCTTCGATGATCGTAGCCAGCTAAGCAAAATGGCGCCCACACTAACAAAATAAAACAGCTAGCACAAGCATACGTTCGCATAACGAAACTAGGCCTATAGATCTAGATTAGAAATAAAAGTGGAAAACAGCCGGAAGAATTCACATATGAGCGAATTAGACCAAGTTCTGCGATTTCTCTTCGTTACGGGAATCTAATGAAACTCACAATGCACCAATCCGAGCATTGCTGGCAGTACGTGGACCAACAACGTGGGGGGACACCGTACATTGTCCACCCTCAAATTATTTGGGAGGGGACATGCTATGCATTTGTCCCCACCCCCCATCCACATTTCGTACAAATTGGTCAAAAATAAGTCAAATGTTGTAGACAAATTTCCTCGCTCGCATCGCTCGATAAAACGTCAAAATCAAAGGTTAGTCAAAAATTGATGAAAATCGTCACAATTTCACCAATCCGAATTTCAAATAATTTTTTTACCTGCACATTAAGTAAAGCAAAAGGGCACACAGTAGGCCTAGAAATATTTAT
Organism: Polyzonium germanicum; assembly: GCA_034700265.1. Lineage (NCBI taxonomy): Eukaryota > Metazoa > Arthropoda > Diplopoda > Polyzoniida > Polyzoniidae > Polyzonium > Polyzonium germanicum. The sequence continues at coordinate 10,671 of JAQIYI010001861.1, forward strand.
TGAAAATTCTGATACTGCAAAAA
>JAQIYI010001862.1:0-10690 GCA_034700265.1 Polyzonium germanicum
GGCTGAATTGAAAGCATTTTATCATACATCAATTTGTTTTCAATATTTGTGCTAGCTGTCACAGTAATGCTTCACAAATTTATGGCAGCAAAGTTCCCAGAACACATAGAAAAGGAACATAACATAAACAATTCCAAATGCTCGAGAAACACGAACTTGATATCCCGCTATTCAATTCAGCATAAGTAAAGTTCTCACCTGATACTTTCCAGGGCAGAGTAACAGATCAGAATACGATTTCAACGTGTCGCCTTCTCCCGTCAGCGACGAGCCAATGTGCCGAATGATCATATCAATTGTCATCAGTTTTGTTGATAACCTGAACTCACATAGTTTTAGAAAATCTACTATATGCATTATACTAATTTCACACTAAATATACTAAAAACTACAAAAGTAGGGCCTTTTTGGCCTACTCCTCTCAAAGCCGACGACGATGACATCCGCGATGTCGTCCACGATGACGACAGGGGGCCTGGAATATCGGAATGGTCGAGGTACAACCGAAGCGATTCAAAAGACCATTACTGAAAGGTAAATAACGAAGGGAGACTCTTCATAAACATATTGCACGGAGTATCGATAGTCGCAATAGAAGGAAAATATGAGAAAAATGATGAGTGGTCAAGAGTGAGGGAAGCGGTAGTGAAATGAGAGAAAAGGTGGGCATTTAGAGGGAACAACTGAGGATAAGTAGCAAGTTCGAGCGAGTGAGGGGACGAGCACAGTGCGATACGCGCCACTACTGAGGACGACGTTATTTATCAGCTTAAAACACTAGTTCACTAGTCTTTTTTGTGGTAGGAGTCAAGTAAACTACAATAAAGTGAGCCAATCGTAAATTTACTTATACTACAGAGCATTATGCCCGCACGCGGAGTGAAAACCCCGAAAACATTGCCCATTCTAAAGAGAAAGTGATAAGGGATGATAGGGGAACATGTTTAGGACAAGCCAAACATGAAACAAACGACGAAAATCGAGCGAAATCACTGCTGAACTAAGAGGAAGCGCAATTGTAGTTTGTAGTCCAAACAGACCAGGAGTCAGTAGCATGGGAAGGAAGTAGTAGAGCGCGTGATTAGTGTGGGGATGAGACGAGGCGGTGGAGCAACACGACAGAACCACGCAATACATAAAATAAAAGAGAAAAATCGATAAAAAGCGGCGGAACACAACAGCTGAACGTGGACGCGCCCAAAGTGGGCGGAGTCCCCCCCAGCTGTTCTATGTTTAGCGCGTGATCGTAAGCCCCCAGCTATCCTCGTAGCAGTTTATTTTTACCGTACTTTTCAATTATTTTTATAATTCTTATTAAATTTATTTATCTTGTTTTATTTATTTTATTTTGTTGTTAAATTGATTTATTTTCTTTTGTTGTTAAATTGATTTATTTTACTTTATTTTTTTTAATTATAATTTGTTCAATTTCAGATTATTTTATTGAAAGTATTGCTGTTTTATAAGTTTTTTTATTTTATTTTATTCTTTTTTTGCTTTTTTTCCAGTTTAAATTCTCTTTATTTACCTGCCCAAGATAAGCATGCTGAGAGCGTTCGTGATGCTGTACGGTGAAAAAAATACATTTTTTCCTGGATCCACCTTGAAACATAAATTCAATGGAAAAGATTTTCCTAACAATTCTGATTAATCGCAATATCGACGTAAAGCAATTGGAAGTTACAAGAAATTACCCTGAGCGCTTTGTAGGAATTCCAGCCGAACTTGAGGCTGGTATGAGCGAGGTTCTCTGTAGCCGGGGCTTCAGGCCATCGGACACCGGCGCTCACTAGCGCCACGCTCAAGCTGAATAGGCATAACCCCAATGAAATCTTCATTTTCTGCAGGAATATCATAGATACAAATTTCACAAATTATGTACAATTTTTAGAAATTCTTGAAGGACGCTATGTGATTGAAAACCAATTTAAAAATCGTACCTAACAAGAATTAGTTTGTAAACGACCTCGGTGTTTCTCCTCGACTAAAGCAAAACTGCAAAAGTTTAATGTTTGACGCGGCTATTTATACTGCAAAAATCTATATTCTCTTTGCGCTCTCTTCTCCGACTCCCAGTTGGTTTTCATTTATGTAATCGGCTCACATAAACCATTATCGGATGATTAATAGGCCTGCAGGACTCACTCGTTAAATTAATTTTAATAGCGTACTTGTTTACTATATGTCCTATTGGACGTGCACAGACACATGCACACACATTTTGCGAAAATAGCCAACCAATGGCGTTTTAAAACGCGTGTTGTCAAGTTACAAATTGCGTTTAACTGATACCCGTACCGGTATTGTTCAAGTTATTTGTTTTTTTCCTGCAATTTCAAAAACGGAAACGTTCAGAATAAACATTAACCAAGTTAGTTTGAGCAAGATTTTTTTTTTCTTTCCATATTTGATTCTTTGAATTTCTATAATTATAGTTATGCGAAATTTTCTTATAAAGGCTCGTTCTCATTGAGCGAGTTCAGCGGCAAAAATGGTCGTCGGCATCCCGTTGCTATGCCAACGTCGCCATTTTCCAAGTGTAAATTAGGTTTTAGCCAAATACGCTGGGTTCAATGGTTGCGCGTTGCAACGTTGACATTTTTCCACAGAAATGTGATGTTCAAAGATTATTTTTAGCTAATATTAACTCTTTATTTCTTTATCACCAGTTCATCTGTAAAGAATTAAGAAACATATTTCATTAATCGAATTCGTAATCGTTATAATTACAGACGAAATTCTACACAATTCGAAGTGCATATCGCCTGAGAATTAGATTACGATTGAGTAGGATTTGCGACCTTCCCTTTTAATTACGAAGGATGTGCGAATTGCGAAAACAAGAGTCGTTAAAATTAGCTTTCTGGAGAGAATTAAGCATACCGGTATGCACTTGTTTTCAACATTGGTATCTACAGACAGGATGCAAAATTAACCAAATAAACGATCGTTGTTCAACGTTATGATTAGGATTACCACAAGGTTGTAAGAAAATACTTACATACAGATAAATATGCCAAGTATTTGATTCTGGTGACTACTTGTTAATGTTATGGTCGTCAACTCAAGTTATGATCAAGTCTGCTTGATGCTCTCAACGTGCATTTCAAGTTTGATTGTCTGAGTGAGCGCTAACGATTTAGCAAATGTGAGGCTGCACCATGTAGACATGCGAATAGGCCTAAAAGAAACATCACATTTTATTATCAGGTTGAACAAGTACTAACAACCACTGTTTGAGGAAGGATGATTTGTCTCTAAATTCTGATAGTCTGGAATGAATGTATTTTAGACCAAGTCTTAGGTCGGAATCACAAAAACCAAACAATCTCATAAATATGCTAAGTACAGAAATATTTTATTCATTGCATAATTTTGGCTTGTGTGTGTGTGTGTACAAATCTTCAAAGGAGAATTTTGCAGAACTTTTATTTAAAAGATTACAGTTTTTAGTCAGAATAATTTTCAAAGAAATTTTGTAAAACTTTAAAGAAAAGTTCGAAACATGCGACATTAATTGTTACTACGCAGACTTAGTTGGATCTTCAACGCGACCCCAGAAGAGGACGAAGCCGTTGGACATGTCGGCGATCAAGAAGATGAACGGACGATCTAGGTGGACGACCTTGGGTCGTCGTACCGTGCGACTTGTGCCCGTGGCAGTGGCTGCCGCAGCCGTTGTGCCTTCTTCGTTCACCTCGACTTTGGCCTCGTGAATGACGTCGTCCACTAGCTCAGTGTCGACCGCCTCGGTGAAGATCTTGGAGTTTTCGGCTCCGATGCTGCCGAAGATCTTGGTGGCTCCCAGGTTGGTGATCATGTCTCTGAGCAAGAAGCGGTTCTTCAGAGAGAATCGAGGCACCCAGAGGTTGACCAGTTTGTCGTTGGCCGCCCTCAACACGGTTCTCAATTTCAGATCGTCCAAGTTGGCTTCCAGAGCTTCCAAAGTAAGACCTTCCTTGGGCACGATGGCGATCAGAGCGTATTTGCTCGTGTAACTCAAGGCGACTAGCTGGCAGTCGGCGTTGTCGCACTCTGCGTACGGCAGCCTGGTCGTCGGCGGCAAGCTCATGAAGTCGGCTTGGACGTCGCCACTCTTGGCGTGGAAGGGCCGTTTCGAAGTGTCGTTCGCGTTGAATGGCAACGTCCAAAGTCCCTTAAAGTAAATGGCGTTGACCAAAGACAGCTTGGTCCGATCGTCGGGATTTTCTACGAGAATCGCAGGGATCTGACCGTGTGTCGCAGCCGCGACGTAATCGTTGATCTTCTTGCGGGCGTCGAGTGGATTGGACGCGAAGGGCGTTGGTTCGAGACTCGCGTTGTAGAAGGTCCTCAGGTCGGTGGAGTATTTCGGGCGAACTTTGTCCACGACGCTCTGCTCGACGAAAAACCGATTGGCCACGCCGATGGTCGCGTTCGTCTCCGACGACAGTTTCGCGTTCTCGGCCTGCAACTCTTCGTGCATCTGTCTGGTGCTAATCTCCTCAGGAGCGCTCAGCACAGTCAAGAGGTCTGCCTCAGTCAATCCAGTGCTTCAGTTAGACAAACACACATTTTGACATTAAGCCTAGTTCCTTTATTTTTTTTAATTTATATTAATTACCGGGTTTTTTAAATTTATATTACGGTATTTATCTTATACCGTATGTAGCCTACGTACCTACATAGGCCTACTCGGTATATTTAATCTTATTTCATTTATTTTATTTTATATACCGGTAGGCCTATTTTATTTTATTTTATTTAGGCTTTTTTATTTACTTAATTTCATTTATTTTATCTTAAATCAATAGTCCAGTATGTAGGCCTATTTTTTCATTTTATTTTTATTTTTTATTTTTTTATTTTCTCATCTGATTTTAATTTTATTTATTTATCAAATTGAGCGAAGCGAGTGCCCGACGGGACTACTAGAAGACTAAAATGCCACTTGAATGGCTTAAAATGCTCGTAAGTTAAAATTGTTCGGACATTAGCTGCATTAAGTGCTACTAGCCGATTTTAAATTATTAGGTCTATCTTGAATTACCTGCCCAAGACGAGCATGCTGAGCGCGTTCGTGATGCTGTACGGAGAAAAAAATACATTTTTCCCAGAGTCCACCTTGAAGCAAAAAAATAAAATCTAAATGTTAAAAATTGGTTACCGGTAGCATATTGTAGGAAATCTTCGCGAAATTTTATGAATTTTCTGGAAATTTTAGAAATTATAGGACAAATTTAGAAATTTTAGGAGAATTTTAGGAAAATTTTAGGAGAATTTTAGGAAGTTTAGCAATTTTAGGAAAATTTGAACAAATTGTATTATTGATTCAATGGAAACCTTGAGCGCCTTGTAGGCGTTCCAGCCGAACTTGATGCTTGCATGAGCGAGGTTTTCTTGGGCCGGATCTTGAGGCCACTTGACGCCATCAGCGCTCACCATAGCTATGCCCATCAAGCAAACTAGGCACAAACCGAGCGAAATCTTCATTTTCTACAAAAATAACCATGTTAGAAAAATTCAAGCTATAACTTGACACTCATCACCAGGAATATAGCCCTACAAAGTAATAATACGAACCAGGGTGAATTTTATTTTTGTGGAACAAGACAGCTTGCGCTAAACTACTCGACGACTGTGAAATTTGAAACTACTGAGGGCGGATAAAAGTCGCTAGACTAGTATTTATAGTAAAATCGCCCCCCTCTTTCTTAATTCTTATCGCGATTCAATTAAGGAATCAGTTCACATACAAGTGTAGACAGCCCATAATAAATATATTGAACGTTTGTGCTAGCAACAGCGTTTAAAATTAAAACCCTAGCGGCTATTCATAAGTAGGCCCTCCACTTGATATATGGTGGGCCAGCCCACTTGGAGACTGCATGGTGAATACTTGTTTTTAACTTTTAGTAACATTTGCCCGTGACCCTTAAGGTCTAGCTCACCCTCAAGCGTACGTTTTTAAATGGATCGATGTATGTGAGTCCTATTTACACTTCCATTGGACAGACACAGGCTGCGATGTAAAATTAACCAACAAATGGCGTGAAGTCCTTGAAGTCGAAACAACATACAGTAACAGTTACGTACGTAGGAAATAAAAACATTTTGCCCAAAATCGAGCTATGACATGGTGGAAATAAAAGAATATTAATCGAAAAAAAAAACAATAAAAGTTATAAAATTAATGAGACACTTTAAAATTCGGTTTTATTAAATTTTTACATTTTCTTTCAATGTCCACTTGGCAATAATGTACAGCTACTTCCTTTTCGTGCTGCAGGAATCATAGGCCTATGTTAATTTCATTGGAAACTTATGAAACTGCCCTTTTAACTAGTAGATTTTTGCAAACTACTAAATACAGGGTGCATGTAGTGACGAGCGTAGTTTTCTTTGATCGTCCATTTTTCATAGAAGCAATTAGCGGTAATTAAATTCAGCGGCAAATAGTTCTTTATCGCTTAGATGTACACAATTGTATACGCGTACATGAGTGTATGCGTTCGTTTCAATTATCGGAAGTGATGGTCCGTCTGTTTATTTCAAATAAATGCGAAAAATATAGGCTTGCGGAATAACATCAAAAAATTACTCAAAAAATATTTTCCTTACCTAGTTGGAAACTGATCGGGAAAACCTAAAACTAAAAAATGCAAAACTTCGTATCGCCTCCCCTTTAAAAACTTGAAAAAGAAAATTGTGTTGGGTAAACCAACTCTATACTCTATTCTCCATACTGTGGGTAAACTATTAGAGAAATTTGGCTGTTTTCAGAGCTTTGCACACACGGCATCAAACGTACCAGCACATGTACATTTGTAAAAAAGTATAATTGTACATATATACTTGTCTTCGTGGTACATGCACAAGTAACACGACTAAATACAAAACTATTTAATTGAAAATCGAAAAAGGTAAAGTGAAAGGGGAAGTCTTCCAAAATGTCGAAAGTTCAAATAACGGTTTTGGTAAACATCGAAATCTTAATAATAAAAATATGCAGGCCTATCAAAATAACACAGCTGGGCAGAATTGATTAGGCCTGCTAACGGTCCAGTTTGAAACGTTCACAATCGAGTTATGTTGTATCGAACCACATTTGCGTATGTTCTGCTCAACTACGGTAGCAGTAGGCCTAGATTTTTCTACATACAGGCCTGTACTTTTTATAGTGTTTCAGATGAAACACAACCATTTCACAAATTCGAACGAAAGGATAAAACATGCACGAACCAGGTGAACATCGTTTCGATATCGATGTTTCCAGGGATGCCAGATGATCATGTGAAAAGAAGGTTTCCGGACAAGTTCCGATATTTAGTAGTTATTTTTAACTAGTGATCGATCGATGATCACTGAACAAATAACAATTTTGCAGCCACAATAAATAATTTAATTTATGAACTTCGAGCGTATATAAACAAACACAGATAAACAAAACATGCATGTCGCATACAGGATTCGAACCCATACGCGTTACGTGGTAGCACAGTTTTACCGGAAGTGCTTTGGAAAGTTGCAAAAAAAAAAAGACGCCAAATTTCAGATCAATGTAATTCGGGTATTTATGGTACGATTTCATTAGAATAAATTTTGATAATTATAAAAAAACATTTAAAAATAGAACTAAAATCAAAAAACCATCAAATTAAACCTGAGTGCCGCTTTAAACTAGACGTCTGCTAGATAGTTTTACAACGTAAGCAGAACGCGAAAATAAGTCTCTGAGCTCAGCCGCGCTTACAATCATAATTATCATTACCGTCATATGTTTTTTTTTTAAATCGATAGGCCTAAGTCTTCAATGCCTTTTGACCGACTCGCATTTAAACCAAGGTGCTGCAAGATACGTTAATACAAGTGCAGCTGTAGACGCGCCTTAAAAGTCAAATTGGCTCATAAATTGTAGCGGTATTTAACTTTTACGCGCTACAATTGCATAAGCCAATGCTAATTACCATAAGCCTAGAGACTATAACTGCATTATAAATTCTGCCAACTATAGACATTGGAATACTTCTTAATTCATTTCTAGTTAATTAAACTTACCCATTAATGACGGCTTAATTTCGTTAATTAGGTTTCATTAATTTTTAGTTTTCTAGTGCGATAGGTTGGGCTCAGCGTAAATGCGAAGATGCCTCCAACCCCCCTCCCCCCCCCCTCCAATCTCCCTCAAATAATACAATGTGATACGGCGCCCCATTTACGTCACTAGAGAACTACGCAGGGGCTATCGCCCTACAAATACTTAGTTCTTGTAGCTCGTATTGGGGCTGGCTGTGGGGTGTGGGGGTGGTTTTTGGTAAATTTACCTACTTTCCAGTTTAGGCGGATTGCTTGGTCGACCATCATGCTTAATACAGTGATCTGTAGGCCTTGCCCTCAGGATCAAAACTATTAAATCCGTTTTCAAAAATCTGGCTCGGTTCCAGAGATATGGTAAAATTCGTTAAATTTAGCAATATTCTGGCCCCTGTATCTCCAGAACTGAGCCAGATACCCCAGATGCCCCATTTATCCAGTGGATAAATGCCACGTAGGTGAGGAAGGAGAAAGAATGGAGATGGCATGACGTCATAGCCCTCACTGGATAACACCAGATGCGGATGTGACGAGTAGGCGTGGCTTAAATCCTGTGGCGGCCATATTGTTGTGTACAAATGCATGGCGGCCGCTAAGGATATCTGAAGAAGAAATTTGCGGAGACAATAATTTCACGCAATTTAATCACCGCAAATTGCTTCTCGAAATATCCTTCTGGGCCGGATATTGTGCACAACAAGATGGCGATTCGACGAAAGCGCCCTCTCACAACTTGTCACACTCGAATGACGTCATACGCCATCTCCATTCTTTCTCCTTCTTCCATGGTGAAGACTGACCTGAGTTGACCGATAATTCAACAGGTCAACTCTGAGAAGCCATGACACCGGATATCCGCCTTGACATCCGACCCCTGGGTGCCGAATACAATATTAAAGAGAAAGTCGAATTACCGAAATGCAACACTAGTTTAGTGCAAACAATCAATAATAATCAATTTTATATTGATGCATCTGTCACCATGTTTGTATGATTGGAAAACGGCTTCCTGCAGATAGTCGCGTCTCGTGCGTCCATATAGCTGCAAATACGCGCGTTTAGCGCACTTAATTCGTTCCATGAAGCAAGTGACGCGTTTCGATATGCGTCACACCGACATCAACGTCATTTAGTGAGGCTTGAAACAGTTTTGTTTAGCAGATGAGACACGTTACAGCTTCACACTTAGGCTAACAGCGATTAAGGACGATCATTGACAATGACATTATCGAAAATCCAATATCGATAGTGAATATCGATATATCGGAAATGAAATATCGATATTTCTATACCTTTTGCCAATCCCTAGTGCAAAGTGTCACGAACAGATTCCAAATTGGTCACGTGAAGCAAATTACACACGTGATCAAATTCTTGGTCGTCGACGGCCAACGCACAGGAATGAATTCGTTCGTCAAAAGTTCAAATCTATGAACTTTGCTGCTTCGTACCAATCAAATCATTACCGAAAGCACTTCCCGGAAGATTTGAGACGAATTCGCAGACGATAAACGGCGTTTATTGTTTCCAGGTTCTAGCTCATGTCGTCACACTTGGTCGCGAATTCGTTGCTCGCTTGTTGGTTCCCTCTATTTGAAATGAAGTTTGCGTCGTTTTTCGCCACGAATTCGTTCGTTCGTTCTTTCGGGTTGTTTGTATTATCTCCATGTGAAACCATGCTCTACGAGTCCGCAACGAACGTTCGTGACGAATACGATGTGAAATTCGCGTGCATGAGAATCTTGCTTAAGATGGCGTTGATCGTACATGTATTATTATTATGATGATGATGATGATGATGATGATGATGACCCCGACCTTTCAATTTCGTTACATTCTTCGTGGAACGTGTGCAACCGTAGGGCATACCACAACGCGCTGCGACGTTGACGTGCGACTGTCTGTAGGGGGACAATCGGGACGTGGTCCGTGTGATTTTATTCTGTGGCTCTGTGCCGGGTGAACGATGTGGGCTGAACACGGAATAATTAATTTAAAACTTGTTTTGGTTGATGAAATTACTTCTGTCGTTCAACGCAAATGAGACACCCTGTATTCTATGTGTGATTGTTTCTGCGCGCGCGTGTGAGTGTGTGTGTGTGTCTGTGTCTGTTTGTGTGCGTGTGCTTGAAAACTGTGGAATGTCTTTTATATGCAAAATTGTGTCCGGAAGTGTCCGGATCGGCTCAGCAAAGCCGACACGGAAATGAAACATATTTTAAATATAAAAATTAAATATATACATGTATGTATGGAGAAATATATGGCCAATAAATCGGAAATATATGGCCAATATATCGGAAATATATGGGCAGTATATTGGAGACACACACTGAATATAGTCGAAATTGGGACCATGCCGAATATATGGGAAATTATTTGGAAAATATATTCAAATTATTTGGAAAATGTATTCAAAATAGTTTCCATATACTGTATAGTGTAAACTCTCCTTATATATGCCATGCTTAATATGCTTAAAATTCAAATTAGGCCTATATGGTAAAAAATCAAATGATTTGTAAAATATATTCAAATGGTTTGGAAAATATATTCAAATTATTTGGAAAATGTATTCAAAATAGTTTCCATATACTGTATAGTGTAAACTCTCCTT
>JAQIYI010001863.1:0-10690 GCA_034700265.1 Polyzonium germanicum
TCCTCGAATAATAACAAAAAAGATCATTAAAGTAAATATGATACTTTAGTGGATGATAATATCCAAGGAAACCTCAAACATTCTATTTATTCAGAGGAATTCTACTTTAAGAAACCTCGAAATTAATTTTCTGGAGGATATTGATTTTTCACTATGTAAAGTAGGCTACTAGTTAGATGTACACTTTGTACAGGCCTACAGGGTGTCTTATTAATTAACTATCTTTGCACTTTCAATATTCTAATATACTTAAAAGTAATGTACAGAGCGTACAGTGTAGAAATTGACATGCGGTTTGAATTTCACTAAAACATAATTTAACTAGTTTTTTTTTCTATGCCAAATTTCACGAAATGGCGGTACACGTAATAAATAAGCAAAATGGCGACATGAAGACTGTGTTTTTTGGGCTCGTCACTGACTGTGACTGTAGTCGTTTGCCAGGACCTTCTTGAACAATACATTTTGCCACAAGTTTAAAATCCTCACCCAAAGCTGATTTCTCAACAGGATGGTGCACCTGAGTTAACCGATAACCGATCATGCTTGTGCTTTGCCGCAACACTCATGTCAAAATCGCCGTATTGTGTTGCTGGGCGCCACAAACGGAGCCAAAACTGGAATCGTAGTAGAAAACAGTGCTATTATTCTATTATTGCCTATTAGTATTATTATATTAATCTAATTATATAAGAATTGTAATTTCGTAATTAATTTAAAGTCTAAACGAATTGTAATTTCGTGTTAAATCTAATCTGAATTTTTAGCAAAAAAATCGGCAATAATCGGCAAAATTTTCGCCGATGCCGATGCATCGGCGCATCCCTAATATTTAGACGTCGTGCAAATTTGAACAATTTGTTGCCTAATGCCTATGCAAGAACAGCTTATACTCATTTGCCATTAGACTTATGGCGTTTTTTTCGTGAGATGTTGAAAAGTTTCTTCAGATCGCCTAAGAGCGTGTCTTCCTTATATCGATAGCTGTCTTTTTGTATAAATAGATGATTTTTCAGAGCACAGTATTCGTCGCACAACTTTCCGAGCTTGCGCACTACAGAGTTGACCCGCTGAGTCGAGATTCAGTGCCTTAGTTTGGCACTTGGGTACCTGAGATGGAAATCTTAGGATGGACCTTGATGGTCCATCACCTGGAAAAAGGTATATCTGCTTTAAGAATGTAAGACTAGCATCCCGACTTAGCGGGTCAGCTCTGTAATGCGTAAGCTTGCAAAGTTGTGCGACAAATACTGGGCTCTGAAAAATCATCGATTGATACAAATACATCTGTAGACAGCTATAACGCCATAAGTCTAATGGAAAATGAGTATAAGCAGTTCGGGCATAATCATTAGACAAGAACTTGTTCAAATTTGAGCGACCGGTAAATATTGTCCGATCAGTCCAATATTTTGCATGGAGCCTTAGGTTTTGATATGTAACATGGGCATTGGGCAGCCTTGTAGAGATGGACATTTCAAAAAAAGTTTTTTTGGGCCACCCTATTCTGGAGGCTAGGGGGGAATTCAATTTCATACAAATCAACAGTTTACTTAGCTCGTATTTAGTAATAAAAATAAACCTTCAATTATTGTTCATGATTTTGTTTCATTCTTTCGTTGCTATTCTGTCCTTTTGTGTCGGCTCTACTTAAAGGGATATAAAATTTAATTTGAAAAATGTAGATAGGCCTACCTGTATTTAAATGAAAACTGAACTTTTAATCAATTATGCCTACGCATCCTTTTACGGTCGTTGTGTACAAAAAGAAATTCTAATTTACTCGTACCTTATACTGTAATTTGCCAGCAATTAAAAGCGATGTAATTTGATATCGATGTTTTAAAGGGCCATCATGATGCTAAAAAAAGTTTTCCGGGCAACTTGCGATATTAACCAGTTATATTTGATGGATCATCAGTTCATCAACAAACAAGTACAATAGTAGGCCTTCATGTAATAAATATGTAGCCACAACAAATAATTAATTTGTTATTTTATAAATAAACACAAACAACAAAACTAATATCGCACATAGGACATGAACCAACAGCTGCATGTGGCGCATACGCGTTACGTTGTAGCACAGTTTTACCTCAAATGTTCCGAAAAGTTGCAAAATCCATAATTTAAAAGAAAATTGCAAATCAGGCATTTATGGTCCGATTTCATTCGAACAAAATGTGATAATTATTAAACAAAAAAACAAATTATATAATATAACTGAAATCAAAAAACGTCCAACTAAACTAGATTTTTATTAATGCGCTTATTTATATTGAAATTCTCAATAATTATAAATCATATGATCAAAGCATTATTAGTATTAGCCCACGATATCAATAGAAAGTAATTTTTCCAGACCGTATAAAAATCTTATGAAAAGTTTAGAAGTTGAATTTATATGGTTAATGGGGACACAATCCACGCATGTTGTGCATTTTGTGTTAAAAGCTGAGGAAAATCTGTTTGGCCGGTTACTTTAGAGCGATACTGTGTGTTTTTACTTTTTTTTATTAGCCAACTACGTTGGGCGAACGTTGGCTAGTCTGGCCATAAGCATTCAACAACATTGGTGAAATGTTGATTGGCTAACCATAGGTGCGCCAAAGTTTCATTCCCACTACAATGGAATGCTAACCGTGCCTGGTTGAAAAATTAAAATCAATGTTAAATGTAGAAAGCACCATTCTGGTTAAGCGACATTACTTTGATCGGAGGCGGGGTTAGAGGAAGCAGCTGATGAACGTGATGATGATAATGATGGTGAAGATGGAATGACAGGTGAAGGAAGCAGATTGCGGATGAAGTTAGGACCGACTCCATCTTGATGGGCAGTATGATACTCAGGCACGGCGTCTACAAAATGAAACGTGTACAAAACAGAAATGAAATTGAAAAACGCACACTAAGCAATACAGGTACATGCAGTATAGTAATCAAACCACACGCAAATGCGTCTGTGCTCTAAAATGTTTACCAAGGTGAAGAAATAAACTTATCCGGAAACCACGCACACAAAGCGACACTTATGTGCTTAAGTATCTATGTAAGTAGCTCAATAAGCTATTACGATTCATAGATGGCGCTGCAAAAAATGCGACGAGCGCGAAACTTTTTTGAAACATTTTACATGTATTCATTAGGGATGGGCAAAACAAATCTGAATATCGATATATCGGTTTTTCGATGTATCGGAATGGGAATATCGATACCCCGAAAGTATCGACTAATAAAATACGGTATCGATATTTCCGTAAAAAAACCTAAATAAGCCTCACATCCTTCGAAAAAATTCCAAAAATTTTTATTACATTGAGATTTTTCGCCATTTTCACAGAGCAGGATAAAAAAATCGATAATTTTACAAATATCGATAGTCCGATACTATCGAAACGCGAATATCGATATCAAAAACTCGATATATTTTACAAAAACATCGATATTTGGATTTTTTTTGCCCATCCCTAGTATTCACCACTTGCGTATACGAAATGCATCCTTCCATTACTTCCATTACTGGTTGGCACGTGCGCTCTATGTAAATTCCCACCCACGTGCGCTTATGAACCTCATTCTTAATGCCTCCCATGAATCAGGGGAACTGCGTTAGCTTCACATTTTCCTTAAAGGGGAAGCGACACAGATTTTCAAAGAAAAACTCATCGTTCGTCCGATGAAACACCTTATTCGACCACATTCCACGATAATATTTTTATTTCACGTCGTTACGTTCATTTTGTACGCTGAATCAACCGCGCTTTGTGCTATTTTGAATGAAACGGCCCTTAAAGCGTCCGCTTTTATTCCATTAGGGCATACGATCGAATGCACATATCGTGTGTCACGTGAAACGCCAGAGTGGCACGTGACGGCGCATATCGACGAAGCACATGCCGTTTACTGGAAGTGAGCGGGCCCATCCAATTATTTAAAATGAATGCTAAAAATAGGCATTTTTATTGCAAAAAAAATCTAACATTACAAGAAATATCTATGTGATTTGAAAAACCTAAAACTAAAAGTCAAACTTCTTGTCGCTTCGCGACGCTTCCCCTTTAAATTGCGGAAATAAATTACGAAACGAAAATCTTTTCATGAGGTCATCTAATAAAGTGATCGGGAAAACCTAAAACTAAAAAATAGCAAATTTTGTTTGGTTTTCTTTTAAATATACATGTAGCCATGTAGGTCTACAAATTCCAAGCATGAATAGGCCTAATCGGTCGTATATGTACATGTAATCCTACGAGTAATTCAGACGTAATCCTACGAGTAGCCTAATTCAGCAGCATTCACTTGATAAGCAAACTAAGTGCTCCTGGGTTCAGCCTGGATAGCACTTGTATACCGATCAGCTTTAGCTCAGATATACTAATGTAAATCCGGCTTTGCATTAGGCCTAATAGGTAGGCCTAATACACATGCAATTGGCACGATTTGGGTAAAACTAGACAACGCAAAGCCGCTAACTGTGCGATATGACAAACACGTCAAATGAAATGTATTAAGACTAGGCAGGCAATCATGTAGGGATTGCAGGCTAATTAAAATTTCACCAAATAAAGATAAAACGAATTGACAACTTATTAGGTCTACAGTCGTATAAGATAAAATAAAATAAAGCTATGATAGAAGAAGTCACTAAAATAATCGTGAGAAATGGTGGCCAGACATGCGCTCTCTAGATAGCCCTATCGAGTAAGCTTAGGCCTGCATTAAAGACGTTTCGCATTATCGCTCATACGTAAATCTAAATGAACTACAAAAACTAGAGGCGGTTTTTTTTTATCGTAAGCCGAGGGGAGAGATGTGCCGGTGGGAATATTCTCTGAAAATTCCCAGCAAACTACGTGAGTTTTAGGCATGTAATTTTGATCTAGGGAATAAATGGGAATTTTGATTATTTTTTCAATTTTCACTGATACAATGTAAATGGCAGCAGTGTTGTTGTATTGTTTTATTTGCACATTAATTACACCCTTATTTAAAATTAGTTATTAAATTATTACTTTGTTCTCAGGCTTGTTTATTTTTTAGGCTATGTACGGCTTGTACGCCTATGTTGTCCTGTAACGCGAGGACTACTCGCAGGCCCTACTATTTGGCTATGCCCAGGGGTGTACCGTGTTCATAGGGGGAAGGCCCAGGTGCCCCGAAAATGTGCCCTCTCGGCCTTTGCAAAAATTGTATATTACCGTACGGTACATGTAAACCAACTTCTAAAATTTTCAAAGATTTCTACAATTGTCTAAAAAAACGATCTATAATTTTGATGGACGGCCAACTTTTGCAAATTGTCTATGTTTCTGGAACAATATTCAATATTCATGTGCAAAAGCGCTTTCCAGCGATTTTTCAATTTGAGACCATACTAGTATAGGCTACATATAGACCCTAATGGCTATCGTGATCGTTTTATAAAGCGATGTAGTTGCAATAGCCAATCCGGCAATTATTCGAAAGGCTGATGCTGAGTTTATGTAACTAAACTCCGTTGCATGCGTCGCGTTGCAAGTTTGGAACGCAATGCAAGGCTGTGCAAGTTCATCCAAAATAAGTAAGCAACTAGCAAGAAAAACAACCAAGAACAGTGCCGCCATCTATTAGTGAGTATGTACAACATCTGATGTTTAATGGTCATCGTCTCCTCTAATTGGCATGACGTCATACAACACAAATTTCTTGAAGATTTTCCAACGTAGTCGCAATCGCTTGCAAACAAAAAATGGCTGCCTTTTGACGCACAGTATGACGTCAAAACATGGTTGTAGCGCATGCAACGGAGTTACATAAACTTAGCATTACATCGCAACGAATGACAACGTGAGTGTGACGTAACATTACTAATAATTTATCATTATTATTAATAATCAGCTGATGGGCCGCCATCTTGAATGTTGTGAACGGATTGATGAGGCGTGTTGTGTGTATTTGAATTCTACCCAGACTACTAATTGCATTGAAATTTATAGTTACAAAAGTTGAATTCAAATTTGTATGTTGAATGCGACTAGTTGCGTGGTCATTACTTGATGTAACAACGGCTCCCAGACACCATTTTGCTTTTGTGAAAATTAGTTTTTCTACCTTATTGTTGGTGCTACTTCCGGTCTATTTGGTCGGACGTTGAAGCTCTGGTTGTAGAGGTGACTGCCAGATGGCGACGTTGCGTTGCAGCCGTCCGCTGAAACGGGCGCCATGATGTACGGATTTCCGATTAGCAGACGACCAATCGAAAGCCAGCATGCAAAAACAAGGCTTACCAGGTAGCCAATTGTAGTTCCCTAATGAAAACATTTAACACTTTTCGCCATTATTTGGAGAAACGATTAGAATTTAATTAAAAATTTAAGATTCCAAGTTCACCTTGGCTGTTGCCCAAGGAAAGAAGAATCCCAGAACGTAGATACCACTTCCGGTTCCTAGAGCAGACCCGCCAATGGCGTGCATTATCTGTAAACGAGTTTTGCTCAGTACAGGGTGAAATAGAATTAGTTTTTTTAATTAGTTTTTTGTTCAGTACAGAGTGAACTAGAATTAGTTTTTTGAATTAGTTTTTTGTGGTCAGTACCGAGTGAACTGGAATTAGTTTTTTTGCTCAGTACAGGGTGAACTAGAATTAGTTTTTTGCTCAGTACAGGGTGAACTAGAACTAGATTTTTGGTCAGTACAGGGTGAACTAAATTAGTTTTTGGTCCGATTGGATGGATTAACAAGCAGTTAGGCCTACTATGAACGCGCAAAATAAAAACAGCCAAGCTAAGCTTAGCTTGCATTTGAAATACGTTAGGCCTACATTTTTTTTAAATCTTTGCTTTTACTGTGAATAGCTTAAAGTAAAACCAGCCAAACATGAGATTGGTTTTGGCGCTCGCGCATCTTAGCTTGACAAATTCATGTTTATTTAGCCATGCCACGTACCGCGATTAGATTTCCAAAGTATTTGGAGACGGTGCTCATTGCCATTATCAACAAACCGTAAAATAAACCTGCGTACGAAACGAACCATGTAATTATGATCGGACAAGGAATTTTCAGGCGGAAATGACGTAGTTCAAGAGGGTGTGCCTGTCTGTTCCTACCACGGTCCTACATACAGGTCTGGAAACTCCATGGATTTTCTGCGTCGCTTAGCGATGCCGTTTTTCATACTTCACCTTGCGGCCAATAGATGTCGCTACTATCGAGGGATGGTATCGAGGGATGGTATCGTGCACCGTGGTATCGAGCGATTGAGGGATGTTCCAACGTATCGAGCACGGTCTTGTTGGAACATCCCTCAATCGCTCGATACCACGGTGCTCGATACCATCCCTCGATACCATCCCTCGATAGTAGCGGCATCTATTGGCCGCAAGGTGAAGTATGAAAAACGGCATCGCTAAGCGATCGCCCCCCCCCCCTCACTACTGAAACCGGTTTGAGTTTCCAGACCTGTATGTAAGACCGTGGCCCTAACCGACTGAGCCACTGGAGGCCATTTTCTGTACTTTAATTTCATTCGTTTGAAGCAAAAATTGAAAGGGCAATCCCCTCTATATCATTGGTTGGAAGTGTCGACCTGCTTGCTTTTGGGTGGGGCTAAGGAAGGCAGCTTGACGACAGATTTTGGACGAGTGCAACACCCCTGCTAGAAAGGCCTTGCTTTTAAATTTTGTAGACCTAATCAGAGCCGGGGCAATCTTGATCTATGTTATATTTGGATTAATTTGATTATTTTATTTCTAACCTGATTACGGATAACACCCAGAAACTCAAGCCAATCAAAAGTCTTTAGAAAGAAAATGGAAGTTTGCGAATTGAATTAGACCGAACCTACATTTCGCGCGTTTTTATTTCCGTTTTTTTTTTCATTTTGTTTTTATATATTCCGTGTCAGCACCTTTATGTTTCAAGTGTTTGCTTCATCGAAAGGCCATAAATCATTCCACTAGACACTTCCCTTATTGTGCGCTACGTCAGAGCGGCAGGCACAGTACGTAATTCTAAAAAAAAAGGCCTAGGCCTAATAAAAATATGATGAGGGGGGAAGTAAACACGGACGCGTGCCATAACCAGGATCCTTTAGCTTAGCTTAAGCATGGGAGGATCGAGGAGCAGTGTATGCAACTGAGTGTATACTAGTATGGATACCGATCTAAATAACAGCTAGCTGGTGTGGATGGCGCAGGCCATTTGCATACTTTTCTTGAGGCAAGACTCAAGAGAGATTTTCTTTGCGGCATTAGCGAGCATTGGTGTTTGGCTCTTGCGGTTCCTTATTGCTGCGCGCCCGGGCAAATTAATACTTAAGCTTATGTCTTGTCTTTGTTATATTTTTATTTTTGTGCATTTCGCGACTTACGCCATAATTATTAATTAAGGGCGTCGTTGGCAGGGAAATTGTGCGCGTAAATCCGCTCGTACGTTACACGAAGTATATATATTGCATTAGAAGTCGAACGTGTTTTAATGGGTCGGAATAACAACATGTTTACAATGTGCATTGTATGTTACACGATGGGCTTGCATCAAATTTCAAAACAAGCTGTTTGACATAATGACAATTACAGGGTGAGCCAACTTTCTATTTTGTTCCCACGCAGATATAGACCCTAACACGCAACAAAATCTTTAAAAAAAACTGACAAATTGTAGAATTTATCGTCAAATTAAAGCATTTTTCGTTAACAGCTGGCTGAAAATTGGTTTGCACTTTGAAAAAAAAATCAAAATCGACAAAATCTAGTGTTGTTTAATGTTTATCCTAGCTCGCTTCGCTCGCTCGGGGCCTTGATCTGACCTTCCTTCCGGCCCCCCCCCTCTTTTTAAAACCACGCCACTGGCTACGTCATTTTGGCACGCAGAAGCAAGTGAAAATAATATCTTTGCCGCTCAGTTCTCGCCAAGTGCGCACTTTATAGCTCAAGTCGTCGTGCATGTTTTACGCGAATGAATCCTCTGGATACACGATTTGCGACCGACAAATAAACAGCAAAATAAAGCACGTTGTTCAATTTAATCGTACAAGTGGCTGTTCATGCTCTTTCCTCCAATTGAAGGCTTTTTATTATTGTTTCAGTTGTTTTTGTTAGAAAATATTTCATCTTTTTCATCTTTAGCCTTTAACAAAAATAGGCCTAAACTATGAAGCGGACACTGATTGCAGTGATTGCCTGCTTTCAAGGAGGTCGGATACTCTAAATAATTCTTTTGCTAGAGGCGGGCGAGGCGTACTACCGTAGGCCTATTTTGCCGTAACCTTTTGCGTCGGTTGCGTGCCTGATGTGCGTTAATGTGTATTAAGTCTATGAGTGGGGCCGACCCATTCATTATGAACCCTTAAAGCGTTCTAGCGTATGTAGTCTTGAACCACTGCTGCTGCTGCTGTTGTTGTTGTTTACATTATAGTCTTAATTTGCTTAATTGCTACTCTGCCTTTAGCACCTTTTGCGTGTATATGTAGGCCTATAGAAATCATCATTTTCATCATCCTCAGGCAATAGATAAGATAATAATCATAATATGGAAAATATCAAATGCGCCTAAATTATTGATATTTACATATTTTCGCGGTTAAAAATAACATTTTCTTAGGCCTATCATACTTTCGTCTAATGTTGAAAGATTTAATGTGAATGCTGAAATTAATCGAGGCTTTTTAGTCGATATAACCTCCGCCCACATCTATTCATACGCAAAAGCGGCAAAAAAGCCCACCATTCATTATGCAGATACGTGTCTATATACACACAGCCATCGAAAAATACAAATCCCGACCTGGTATGCATCTTAATTTACGTGTTTTAGGCCTTCTGTAAGCAGTGTTGTGTATATGCGCTCTGTGTTCACACAAACACCACACCGTTAATCACGTCCCATAGAAGAAGATCAATCTTTTAATTTTGCCGAACGCCATATTTTATTTCAATGATTTCCTGGCGCCATATATATTTTTTTTCTTTGCCTTGGAATTTCTCAATGGTTGCTTGCACTCTGTGCTTATACATGCATTTTTTTATCGTTAGTCATGTGGATTTAACAGTAGCGACATGCCCTGCAAGCTTTTCAAATCTTAAAGGTCTCATATATCATCAATTTTAATTAAGATTCCAGCTCACTTTTTTTCTTCTGTATTCCATTTTTCATTATTATTATTATTATTATTATATTCCATTTTTATCTTATTGAATTTCTTACAGTCTTCTAATCCTGGATCAGGCCTTATTTCGTGACACGCATAATTCTATCGTACATCATTATTATCTATATTTGCCGATTTTATTAACATTTTAAAATGCCTTCTTTCAAGCAAAATTTCATTTCGGATGAATTTTGTTCTTTTTTTTTTTTTGCAAAGTCTAGATTTTTCTTTTCTTTCTTCAAAGCCCAGATTTTTTCTTTCATTCTTCTTTTTTTTTTCTTCTTCTGACGTTAACCCTATTCAAATTCAATGGAAAAACACCGTCTTCAATCGACACAGTGGATTTGTTTTCACAAAAGACCAAAAAAAACACAGGTTAGGCGACTATAAATTTTTTATATTCTTTTCACTTTATTAAAAAAAAAACCTTATGGGTCTCGCTGAAAACGCTATTTTTAATAGGAAAAGAAAAATATGAAAATAAAATAAACCATTGGAGCCTAACCATTTGAGCTTTGGGGGGGGGGGGGAATGGATTCGCTAAAAATGGATATCGTTCGTAGA
>JAQIYI010001864.1:0-10690 GCA_034700265.1 Polyzonium germanicum
CGGAAAAATTGAAAGATAATTAATTTATTCTGTTCAATTGTACTAATGTCAACCTAATATTTCCATTTTTCCAAACAACCCTCAGAGCCTGCTTCGAGCTGTAGCCTTAGCTTATGCTTCACTTTTATTCATATTAAGTGCCAGTATTTGCTTAAAAATCACTATCAAGAGCATATACTGACGCTTAAGGTGTTTTTTCATGGGCGAATTTTGCAGCGAATTTCACGCGAACTCCAGCGAATCTCCGTTAAAACTGCGTCACGTGACCATCGCGAATGCCAGTGAACAACCGCGAATTTCTTGGCAAACGCCAGCGAACACCCACGAATTAGCGGCGAACGCCAGCGAACGAGTTGGCTGCTGTTCGCGGAAAGGTCACTAACTTGAACTTTTGCCGCGTGCCTACTTCCGCCGCAGCTTCTGCAGCCAATCAAAACAGTTGGATTTTTTCAGCCGAAGACAGCTGTTGATTTTCCCGGGCAATTTTCCTGCAAACAGCAGGAAATGACATCATAGTTCGCTGGAGAATTCGCTGGCCTGATCGCGTCCCATTGGAAATGGTTATTCGCGGCATGACGTCAAAATTCGCTCGAGTTGGCCGCAGTTCGTCCTTGGAAAACCAGCTTTATTCGTACGGCCCAATGTCAGCGTGAACGCTAAAGTTTGACGTCATTCGTAAAACGCATTGGCATTCGGCTCATAGGCTTAACGGACGTCGTACTTTAGTGCGTAGTTCGTGTAATGATCTAAGTACCGGCAATACATTAAGAAAAATCGCAAAATGCCTAATTTAAAGAAAATCGCTTTTGTCACCCTTCGCCTAGTTCTTGGCGGGGCATGCGGTGTGATGTTTGTGTGTCACGTGTCATTTTATAGGCGTTCCATTTAAGAACTGCTAATGCTCCACGTGCTCCTTTCACTGGTGATTGTACTTACACGGAAGCGAGCTTCCGTGGCTCACTGAGTCAGAGCTCACTCTCTGGTGGTTATGGGTTCAATTCCTCTCAGCATCCCTCGGGTGTTTGTGTCGTCCCTGGTTCTGTAAGGTCCTGAGTGCTTGTCATTGGGTCCATCTAACCTGTGACCCCCAAATCCTTCATTGTCATTATCTCAAACGTAGTTGAATTAGCCACTCTGGAGTTAGGCCTGGATTGCATTCCTAGAATCCTAGATGAAGGAACGAATAATTACACAGGAGGAGAGATTGTTCGATTTGCGTGCTGCCCGTCGTCCTTTGGTTCCGTCTGTTGGAGAATTGAAGATGTCGGAACTAGCCCCGTCCCCTAGTAGCCCCATTTGTGGAATCACGTGAGTCACGTGATTCCACAAATGGGGCTACTAGGGGACGGGGATAGTTCTCATCTTCAGTTTTCCAACAGACGGAACAAACATGTTCTCGCTGTCTTTGTTGGCCATTGTGTTTCAATGTACGTGTCTGTGTGTGTGTGTGACCTGTACGTGCAAAATCGGAAATGCATTGGGGGTACTTTCATGTCCGTCGAGATTCGAACAGAAAAGTATTGCGCCCAAGTTTCAATTTCCGGTTTCATTTGCGGTCCATTTGGGCCGCGCGGCCGGAATCCTTCAAGATGATCGGCCATCTTTAATCATAAGCTTTTTACGGCCTACGTGCGCCGCACACGACTTACATAATAATAACAATAAATAAACGTGTCTGTCGTCCCGAGATATAAAACACGCGCAGGCTAAGAGCGCTTTCTCCCAGCTTCGAATCACTGGCGTCGATTTTTATCATTCGGAAATTTCTCCCACCGCACCCTTAATATCTATTGAATCGAGATCAAAATCAAGTTAATCGACAGATTTAAATTGAAAAATCCATATTGTAAAGCATAAGACTTGTAATCTCCCCATAAATAGGGAAATTTATCCTTCATTGGCAGCACTGGTTCCGAGGGAAACTTTTTGCGCCCCATGCAGTGTCCTCGTATTAAATGTACACAACACAAACAAACCGACAGTAAGCCTAACGATTGCGACGTGAAACGGGAATTCACTTCCGGTTTGACGCTCCAGCACTATTTATATGCAAGCCGCCAATATACATCTCGTGAGACCATCGGAGCAGAGTCAGTAGATCTGTGATTGGCTGCTTTTTTAGCCTAGGTCCAGCCATCTTATTTTTCTATTTATTTATTTACTTTTTATTTTGTTTTTATTATTTTTTTCCAGAAAATCGATTTCTGTTTAGGAATTCAGTTTTTGAGGTTTATTTGGGCTTTTTTTTTCTTCTCATCCAAATGTCATTCATTTTTGGAGGGTGTTTATGGCAGCAGAACCACGAGTGACGTGTGTAAGCCCAAGCCTATAGGCCTACTTTTATCTAACCTTTAAAATGCAACTTTTCCATAAGCCGCCGCGTCATGTCTTGAGTTTAGAAAAAAAAATCTTGACAAATTTTCAAATTTGACGAAATTAAATTTGAATTTTATTAAACGTCGAAATTATGCACAGTTTGATGTTTTATGAAACGAAAAAAAATCAGCTACGTTTAGATGGGGCAAAAAATATCCGGATAAATGTCCACGGATTTCTGGATAAAAAAGTAAGCCCGTTGTCTATAGATTTGTTTGAAATGGATAAATAGGTGGCGCTACGATCGATTTCTCAAATGACAATAAATTTAGCAATAATTAATGGCGATGCCCAACTCAAACTGCAAATTTCCAATTCGTCTTTGAATTTAGAGTAATTTTATCGGCGAACTGAAAGCGATCTCAACACCGGTTAAAATTACCCCAAATAGTTTTGCCAAATCTAGCCACCGCACGAAAATGGCGCCGCTCTTAACTGAGGTCCGCGTTGCCTATGTCAAAGTTATTTATTGGAATTCGAATCAATTTCAAGCATTCCAATGATTCCAATCAAGAATTTGAATTTTGTTAAAGGAATGCGAGCTTGTCACGTGTTTTTCTTTTTCTTTTCTTACAAAAAACCGTCCTCAACATTTTTTTGACTTATTTTGCCTTTGGACTATTTCATTCATTTATTTCTGTGTTCTGATTTCAAATTCATGGAATAAATTCAAATTTTTGAATTTCATCTCTGCAACTCTGCGCATATTTTTATATCTTCTAGAATGCGCCTTTCGGTCGGTTTATTTGAATGTTTATGTTGTTTGTATTTCTTTCATCGCAGGCGGTTCACTGGCTTTGGCGAGGACCGAACCGGAAGTAGAGGCGGAAGTTAAAGGCCCGGCTCTGAGATTCGTTCGCGAACCGCCCAGTCTGATGGACTTCTCGAACAGCACCGGAGGCCGGCTAGACTGTGTGGCCGACGGCAGTCCGAAGCCGACAATCGGATGGACGATGGCCGACGGACGGACTCTGTCGTCGACTTCCGGCGGTGACGCTGGCGACGTCATAGTGCAGCACTCTCTGCGACGTCCGCTCACCAACGGCTCGCTCTATTTCCCGCCTTTCGCCGCTCACGACTATCGGCAGGACGTCCACGCCGCTCTCTACAGATGCCGAGCTGAAAACGCGCACGGCGTCATCGTCAGCCGTGACGTCAGAGTCAGAGCAGGTGAGCGAAAACTCGATTTCAACTCTCGTGACGTCACATTTATGCCTAGCCTGTATAAAGTGCAATCAGATTAATGAATTAACACTAAACACCTTTGTGAATCGCACTTGGTCTCGGCAACTGGCTAACGTCGTACCTGACATCAAACATTAGCACGTTGAAAGCACGTGCAACAATGTAATGTTATGGCGGAACAGACATCAATTGCACAACCAATGGGTTTATCGCATGAGAGGCGCCATTTTGAATCTCGAGTACCTTAAGCCCCGGTGTTATTCCGTGAAGGTCTAAGATCGAAGGCGCATGACGTGTGTCGCGTGAGACGCCAGAGTGTCACGTGATGCGCGCCTCGATCAAGCACATATCGTTTGCCAGAAGTGAGTACTCGAGATTATTTCAAATAAATGATAAAAATGGGCATTTACATTGTATATTGCTGAAATTAGATGAAATAATATCTTTAAAAATAAAGTGATTTGAAAAGCCTAAACTGAGAAAGTCAAGCTACCCCTTTAAAGAAACGCGAAATGTAAACGCGCCTCACTTGTGCGATAACACTTGGAAGTGTCGAGAGACAGCGAAGGCCTACTGATGGCAATTGGAAATGACGTCATCATGAGGTGTGAATGCGGTGATGCTGCAATTGTGCCGCACATCTTGATGGCATCTTTTATATTATGGGCTGCTGCTGGCTGGATTTCTCCAATAAAACAGCGACGGCTCTGAAAGTGGAAAAAAACAGCGAAAGTTAACCGGGGCAGGCGAACATCTTGCGTGGAGCGAAGGGACGTCGAGTCCTACTGCGGCTTAAGCTTAAGCTTTTAAATGAGTTTTTCGACGGCACTGATGGCTTCATGTTGAACTGTTGATGGCCGCCGTTTCCGTTTAACTTTGTTCCCGCGAAAGCCGCGCTCGGCTCCCTCGATTAGGCGGCGGCCATCTTTGACGCCACTCAGGCCTACTTTAATCGTAATTGCCATCGAAAGGCGCTTTTGTTCATACGGGCGGCGGCCTCCAACCCGTTCAATTCATCGCGTTTGATTTGCTTTGATCGCAATCAGCCCACTTTTCCAAACGCTCAATAACCCCTTTTCGTTGATAAACTAATTGCGATAACAAAGCAGTGCTGTCGCAAATTTTTTCCCTTTCTGTCAGAATTTCTTGAGTTTAGGTCTATTATTTCCCTAGAAGTGGGCCCGATCTATTAAATTGCAAAACGATCGATATTTCCGATTTATCTCAATTTGTATCGATGCCTATCGATAACAACGACGGTGTAGAGGGCGTCGAATATTTATTCGGAGTCATCTACATACAATTGGCGTGTATTACACGATTAGGCCTACACTTGCACTACATGTGAAGGAATGTTGCACGTTGTAGGCCTAACCATTAGGCTATTTTTTAATGTTTTGGCTTATGAAAAGACATTGCACACTGCGGATCAGCCTTTGGCTACCTAAATTCTGCTTAACCTAGTTGCTCATGCGCCTGTTTATATGATGGGGCCAGCCGGGTCTGCGCCCATGACTTAATTTCTTTTAAGGTGGAAATGTCCTGTTTGTTGTGCAAATTGCATTTGCGTGGGCGGCAAAGCAGGCTATGCTTTCGTAATTTACTTTGTCTGTGTTTCTGTCCGTCTTCTCTCCCTATGTCTCGTAGATTTACTCGTAAAAGTCCTAAATTATAAAGAAAAACAGGCCCTGACGCTTAAAGAGCAAATGCAAATTTTAAAGCAAAAAAATAAAATAAAGAAAAAATCCTATTGCGTGCTAGTTTATTTCGAAAGTGATGTCGAGATAGGCCCAGCCTGCAATGGAGAAAACTCATTCCCGGCAAACAGCAGCGTTAGGCCTACTTGCGAGTACAATGTGTATATCCATTATACAGAATATACACATTAGGCCTAGCTCGCTTAATTAACTGTTAGATAGCGCGCGGCCCTAGAGTGCGAGCGCTATATTTATGACGGTGACGTAAGTCAAACGGAAGTTGTCCTGACGTGTGCTTTAAATGCTTTGTCTTAGCGTTTTCAGACAGCCCACTCCTTACTGATGTAGAGATGGTTGGCATCATAAGACTTCTACTAGAAACTAGCACCACCTACTCTCTCCTAATGCCTTTCCATCCATATAAAGAATACTGACAGTTGAAAGCGTGCAGCGCCTCTGGCGGCAGTCATTCCCTTAGGCGATGATATTCTACGCTAATATTTGTACTCTTATTTCCTTCTTTCCATTTTCTGCACTGAATCAAACACGCGTTCAACTTCTCTCACTGGACGGCGCCATTTTGAATATAAGGTAAACGGAGCCAATTTTATCCCATTAAGGTCTTCGATCATAGGCGCATGACGTGTGTCACGTGGCGCATCTCAATGAAGAATATATTGTTCACTGGAAGTGAGATTTATCTTGTATTATTTCAAATAAATGCTAAAAATAAGTATTTTTATTGCAAAAAAAAACCTAAAAATACAAGAAATATTATCTTTAAAAATAAAGGGATTTGAAAAAGCTAAACCTAACAAAAGTCAAACGTCTTGTAGCTTCCCTTTAATGAGCACACTCCGATGAGTGAGTGAACACTTTTGGGAACCTATGGGCTCTTTTTGCTACTTGACGCGTTTTAAGTGCGTGTTGTTGGTGATCAATCAGCCAATCACAGCGCAGTCTGCTTTTAACCGAATTCGCTTTCTCACTGGCGCGTTTCGCGACGCCTATTTATCTTGGCGACTTTCGCTCGCTCGCTTCCAAGTATGTCTCCAGAGGGCGTCAGGACGTTAGTCGTTGCCCCGCACTTTTCCACAAAAATGCTTTCCACAATGCTCGAAGAAAGAAAGAAAATTGGAAAAAAAACAGTAAGAAAATTGTACATTCTGTTGTTTCACATAAACCCCTTCCAGCTAGTCGCCCGCGCCTCGCCTTCAGCCCCTTAATTCCGTTTAGAAGCAGAAAACAAAAGAAAAAAGCCGCAAAAATCTCGGAGAGATTTCGCGAAAGCAAATGCGCGCACCGGAAGTGAAAGCTCGGAAAAACAGCCGCGCTTCAGAAGTTCATTTCCGGATGGCAAACACATGACCCTTTAAAGCCCTCCCCCCCCCCTCTCTATTTGAAAAGTACGTGCCACGCAAATATTGCGCAGCCACGTGTGAAGACCACGTATTTTTATAAAGATAAACAAAATACCGGTAATATAAAAATTCGCAACTTTTATTCTGCTCGAGCGCGTGCAGCGAATTTCAGTGCGAATTAATGTAATCGAGCTCGTCATTGGCTTACTATTTTGGGCCTACTCTGTTAGATCGTGACACTTTGCGCCAATTAAATCTTAGAAACGACTTGTGACGTCATAATTCGCTTCGTTCGGCAGTCGACTGTCGCTGCATGTGAAGCCTTGCTTTACAAGGATGCAAACAAGCGACCTTGACTTTAAGGTCAACCTGCGTGGAAAACTCAAGAGCAATTAAACTAATCGCCGCGAATTGATTGAATCGCTAAAGACGCGTTCACAGTGAAAGCTAAAACTATAAACAGCAGCTATAAACGTGTGGCGTAAAATAGCCAACTTCTTATCTTTGCTTGTGCATATCTTGGCTTGCATTGAGATGTCTTATGCGGGCGCGTTCACAGCAAATGCAAAACCATGAATTTGTTCAGCTAATTCGTCTGAGGATTATTATGAACTGCTGTAGACTTTGCTCCATCATGCTACAAAAATAAACTAGATTTAGATCTTGTTTAGTAGAAGAATAGGCGATCTTTGCCTCAGTACTGGTTCCGCTCTTTTCGGACACACCCTGTAGGCCTATCTGTGCTTTCAGTGATTGCCCACCTTGAAGGGGCTTCAATGCCCATCATATCACTGTAATTAGCTGGTTGCGATTCTGCGCAGCGCCCCGTAATACTCTTATTCGCTCGGACAATTAGGCTGTAATCCCTATAATCACTTGCAGAGCTGTCTCGACTTGAAAAATGCCAAGACATGCTGAGCATACGCCGACATTTCTATCCGTTCAGAGAGAATGGAGAAACGCGGACGTCACGATAGACGCCTGTCTTGGGATTTTTTTTAAGTCGAGACAGCTCTAAATGGCATTGGTGACTCCAACCTTAAGCACGTTCTAACGCTGCACGTGGTGCAGATACAGATGTAACTTGCAACCTAACCTCCGTAGGAAGCGACCCATTACCTAATTTTTAGTTAATAGTTAAGTGTAGTGATTTATGAAAACATAGGCCTACTATGTTATAATTGATGGTTACAAGTTAGGCCTATGTTTTAATTAATTCAACAATTTAAAATGCACGAGCTCGGGTGGGCTCAGACAGAGGCAGAAGCCATTGTTTAGACGTTTCCTGATGGCGATAATGCGCACATCCGGTCCCAAATGAGCGTTTCCTCTGAAGCACTTTAAAGTCAGGACTTTGTCGAGGAATTCAAGAGCCAATTAGGCGTCGGCTAAGCCTTGAACGCATACTTTACTCGTTGTTCCCTAACGAAACTAATGAAATTCAGCAGAGGAAGGCTTAGGCCTATTCGCTAACTCATTTAGGCCCCAATTTTTTCTTGCCTTATTTTGAGCGCCGCTCACAAGAGCCGTACATTTTAAAAGAAAAGAAAAAATAGCTTTACTTGAAATAGGCGTAGCCTGTACTTGAAAGCTCCAAGCTAGTTACGGCGTCCTAATTAAATCCACATCTAATTGATCTAGATCAAAAAGTTACTTCTTAGGCATAACCATGATCAAGAGTTGCCATTCAAATATCATCGCGTCAACTTTTCTTCAGTCTGTCTTGAAGGGCGAAATATACATTGTATCTTCCGTTGTAAGACGCGCATTCCCAGTAAAAGCTAATTCCCGCATTTGCTCAGCTAATATGCCCCAATGCCTGCATCTGCACTTGTTTGCTTTTATCTTACGCATATAAAAAATGTAAAATGAATTTGGTTTCAATTCAAGCCAAGATATGCACAACGAACGACATAATAAACCCAGTTGCGAGCTACGAGACAATTTTTTTCTTGTGACGTCACAATCGTTAAATCCGTTTAGGCATATATCTAAAGTCTGGGCAATATCCGACTATAGAGTTTGAAGTTTGGAAAATAAAACATATAAATGCATTTATATGAAACGTCGTAATGAATGGAAATGGCACTAAATTGTCTTCTGCCATTCCCATTCCTGATCCCGCCTTCGCTTGCTTACGAGAGTAGTTTCATGAACTCGCTTTGCGAAAAAGGCACTTCCGTCCCCTTTCGCAAAAACTTGATGGTCACTTTAAATGCACTTAAATGCCTCTTTAAGACAGCCAACAAAGAGCGAGCCAGTAGTAGGCCTACCGGTAAGGAAATTACTTTATTCTGCTGCTGCTGTATTTTCTGGCTGCTTTTTATCCATTAGGTTGAGTGCGGCTCCCTTCAGTGCGGCTCCTGCCCCACTCCGCCCAACCCATTCCTGAAATTTCAATTTTTAATGCATTTAAATGGCAGCCATAAGAAAAGAAAACGACGCCATTTTGCCTAAACATCGTGGAAAGATGAAAATAAACAGCCCCGCAATATGATGCTAACCACTTCCGGTATAACGCACTTCCGCTTCGCGGCTAATAGTGGCGTTAAGTGACAAGTCGGAGCATGCAGCCAGCTAGCGTACAATGCTTAACTGCGTTGGCTACAGCGTCAGCGTTGTGATTTATGTTTCCGGTTGTGCGTCCAGCCGCTTCCGGTTTCAGTCGTCTGGTGACTTTCGGTTCAGACATTGAACCGGAAGTGAAGTGTCTGCCCAACCCGACAATCTGCGCCAGGTGAATAATGACCCCCCCCCCGCGACTAAAACAATAGCTAAACGCTTTTTTGTTTGTGTTTTCTTTACTTTAACTGTAACAGCCTGTAAGTTAACTTTATGCTGGTGGGGTCAAGGGGTGATCAGTTTGACCTTGCTGGTGGCGCCATCTGGTTCGATTTCAGCAATTGAAAATTGAATTGCATTGAATAGGTTGGTTTGGCTGGCCAAACGCACCCTTTAATTGTAAAGGATTAAACTAAAAACATCGAAGGTTACACCATGTAACCCGGTAATGAGCGTCGTCTGTTATCCGCCATCAAAGGTAAACCTTGCCATTGAATCAACATTGAGCAGCCGCCATGAATTTATGCGACCCGGAGCCACGGTTTTATTTCATTATGGCCTACGATAATCGAAGGCGCATGATGTTTTTGTCACGTGAGACACACAGGAGAATGTCACGTTGACGACAGAGTGTCACGTGGCGCATCTCGATCAAGCACATATCGTCAACCGGAAGTGATGTTCCGCCATTTTATTTCAGGCTAAAATGAGTGGAAAAAAGCTAAAATGACTCAAAATATTTTCTTTACTAATAAAATGATCGGTGAAAAGCTAAAGCTAAAAAATGCAAAGCTTAGTGGCGCTTCCCCTTTAAGCGGCGGCAATAGTCAATAGGACAGAGAGCGCGTTGAGATCGCGTTCAACTTGATGCCTGCTCGCGGCATTATTGCAGATGCATAAATATAGGCCTACATGTACAAATACAGACGTATAACCCTAGAGTGTATGCCGATTTAGGCCCGCACGTCACAAGGCCTTCCCATGGTTCTTGTAAATCAAGATTTACGGCTTTGGATCTCTCAAATCAAACACGAACACGCAGTCGGGTCTGAGACGCAAGAACTATAAGCGCAAGAAAATCCAATTTTTTGAGACTTTTTTCTCTTATTTGCTTCTGCCAGGGTGGAGTCCATGGGTTTTTCTTCTTCTTCTGCCCTTCTTCATTTCTGATTGCAATCTTTTTGATGGTCCCGACCATTTATGGACCAGAGTTTTCCTTTTCGTCTCGTCGCTCGCTCGCTTGACCCGACCGTCCTGCCGGCCATAATTTCACTGGTAATGTGGGCGTGCGCGTTTACACAGTGACAGTTTTAATACCTTGCTGGTGGCTGCTTTTCTTCTTCATTTTTTCGGTCGCCCACACAAGCCAAGATAAAAAAACGCCCGGCCTTAAACGCTTGGAAGCCACGTGCATGGCCCCACCCTGTATATGTAATTCTGAGTTTATGTAACTCCGTTGCATGCGTCGCGTTGCAAGTTTGGAACGCATGCAACGCATGCAAGGCTGTG
>JAQIYI010001865.1:0-10689 GCA_034700265.1 Polyzonium germanicum
TTAAATTTATGTTATTTAAAAATTCATAATTAATGTAGGCTAATCTTTTTACTTCAATACTATTACGTAATGCACTCGTAAATTGAATTATATTATAATTAAGTAAATTAAATGATTGCAAATTAAAAATACCAGTACCAGTACTAGGCTAGTTTAAGCCTAGTTAATTTAATTTAGCCTACTAAACATTAAGATTATTTTAACATAATAGAAAATTATTTAAATTAATTCAAGGCGACAAATAAAAATAAAATGAAGCTTAAATTAATAAAAGTTGATTTGGAAATTGCAAACTTTCTCCATTTTCACAGGCGAATCGCTGACCATATTCATGTTCGACGACCTGACCAACGCCCATCAGGTGGCCGCCCTGAACGCGCAGACGAGCGACGCGGCGGGGTGCCTGGCGCTCATCCAAGAGCACACGGTCGGACCGGCGTTGACCGTGCAGCAGCTGATCCACAAGGGCACCGTGACCAACATGAACGGGCGATCGATCGTCGTCGTGAGCAGCGACAAGGAACAGACGGTGCGAGCCAACGGCAAACTGATCGTCGAGAGAGACATCAACCTGCAGGGAGCCTACATCATGGGTCACAGACTGGAGGCGCCGTTGACGTTCGCACGGCCGTCCAGTTCGACGGCCGACCTCGTGCCGGGCCTGCTCGGCGGCCTCTTGGGCCTCGTCGGTGTCCTTCTGCACTACGTGCTCGCCATCGTCGCCGGTCTTCTCGGCACACTTCTCGCCGGACTGGGCCTCTCTCATGGTGAGCCACGACACTCGCTCCACAGTTGTCCAAATTGAACCCAGTGTCCTAATTGGAAGGATTTTCTCGCTCTTCCCTCCTCAGACTCACCGCTCACATTCATCGCTCCAGGCCCGGCTCAGATAAGCACCCTCAAGTCCACCTTCCAGCGTTATGGACCACTGTTCGCCAAGCCAGCCTTCGAAAGTGCGTATTAACGCGCTAGCCTAGTTCGTTCTCCAGACTCACTCAAGTCAAGTGGTCGACTCAAGTCCGACTGGAGTCTGCAGAATTGGCTAGCGTGTGTGCAGAAGCAGTTGTCTCGTTCTTTGGACACATCCAAAGGGTCTCAAGAATTTGAACTGGGCAACTTGAACTCACACATATTACGAAACGAAACTATTTCAGGGGTCCTGTTGACGTCCCTGTATCCGGGTGCTATTTCTCCACTCGAGCTGCAAAACGCCCATGAGCTGAAGAACCTCGCCGGAGAGGCAAAGACGATTGCCAAGCGCGAGGGTGAGCATTGTTCTCAAGAACTGTCTCGAGACAAGTCTGGACAATCTCCAGACACGTTTCAAGCTGTTTATTTCCTTAGTCGAGGCGGGTTCTTGAAAGTGTTCTGTGACTCGGTGCCAACTCATCAAAACAAATTTAGGCACCTCACAATTAGGCCCGTGTCACTGGCCACAGACTTGAGCTGGTCTCACTCAAGTCAGCCTTTTTGGCACGTGAGAATCGCCATGACATTATGAATCGCGCGTGCATTTTCAAGATTGCACGTTCAATCTTATGCAATGGAAATTATCACGTGCAAAAGGCTAGCTGCTTCGAGTAAGACAGGCTCAAGTCTGGTTAGTGATATAAGCGCCAAGCAAGGCTAGAATCACCAATGACTTTTAGAGCTGGCTCGACTTGAAAAAATCTCAAGATAGGTTGAGAATACGTGATCTGTACATTCAGAGGGAATGGATAAATGACGTTAACAGAGCCGGTCTTTGGATTTTTCAAGTCGAGACAGCTCCAAAAGTCATTAGTGCAGATTGCAGCCTTAATCTCACTTATTGAAATAGATCAAAGAATTTCAGAAAAGTCAAGTTCAGTTTGAGTTTGATCAATTCTTATCTTGTTGCTTCGCTCGAGTCAGCCTTGAGTCCGCGCCTTAAGGGATTTTCCTTCCTTTATATCCAGAGGACACAGTGAAAGTTGACAATAACATCGTCAACACTGACAGTGTCGTTCCGACAAGTAACGGATTCGTTTACAGCGAGACGACTGCCGATAAACCCGTACAGGCCAAGGGCAGTGGTGCTTCCGCTTCCGGCGGTGGACATGTGCAGAATCCCGGCTCGACAATCGGCCAGAAGGAGGAGCGTGCCAAGGCACTCGTCGAAAGCGTTCAACCGGACACGGCGGTGAAGGCTGCGATTGAGCGGAGGTCGCTCAATCCAGTCGACACAGTGAGCACCTCTGGCCTGGACAACGCGCGAGCGGTCGGGTCCTCGACCTCATCTGCTGCTGCTGGCGCCCTGCCCGTCGACGTCTCCAAGACTGTTTCCGGCATTCAGATCTGAGGCACAACAAGACAGAAATTTTGAAAATATTTTCTCCAATTTCTCCGAATTTCCAGTTTGTAAACCAACAACCTAACCATGTTAAGATTTCAGATTTTCTAACTCCGCTTCGAATTTTGTAAAGCCTTTAAAAAATTAGAAAATAAAAGCTGCAACAATGAAAATGAATTTCAGGATTCGTCCCCCAATTAATTGATCCGAATTGAAAGTCGACCAACCGTTTGAAATGTCCTGTCAAAGAAAACTATTTAACTGGACCAATTAGATTAATCAGGCAACGAGTGGGGATTGCTTGCCCAGAAATATATACGGCAGTTGAGTCTTCAGGAACTAATTGCAGGAACTGCATGTAAGTCTTCAGGATATATTTCTACACAGCCTACTCAAAGTTGCATGCTAGCTTGATCCTTTCAATAAATATGTAAAGCTTACAATTATCAATTGAGGAATGCCGCCTCATACTCTACGAGAGTACATAAATGATTGAATTTCAAATTCAAGTTGTAAATAACCATTGTGATGTGGAAGCAACTGATGATTGCACCAGCAAGTCCACTGGAACCAGAAGTGAAAATATGTATTAAATCATCCCGCTTACAAATACATATGTTTATTGCGTAATTTGAGCCCATATGTTGTTTTGTAAATTCTTCTGACTGAGAGGCCAAACGGGATGAATGTGATCGCAGAATCAACTAGAAAAATTCGCATAAATACACGACCGGGCTCGAGCGTTTCGATTCATACGCCAAAGAGAGTAATAAGCGGAAAGTATGGAAATTCTTTGGACTACGGCAGCAGGCCATCCGAACGGGAAAATGGTGCTCTTAGCGGCCGCCATGATGATCCTGTCCCAGGCGGCGATCAGCTACGCCAGTTCGCCACCGACACTCTACACCGTCCACCTCAACATCAGCCTGTTCGAGTGCGTCCAAGGAATCCCAGGAATAAGCCACTACTTCGAGCACTGCGATTCGGCCGGCCTTCAAAATATGCTCAAAGGTAGCCTACTTCTCCCACGCTGTGACTTGAGTGAGACGAGCTCGAGTCTGTGGTTACTGGCCTTGGGCCGATTCGCATTGTGCTATTTCGATCAACGTCTTCTCAAGCAAAAGCATGATGGAAATTGCAGCTTTTGCTTGCCAAGACGTTGATCGAAATCGCGCAATGCGAATCAGCCTACGGCCATCCAGTGTCACCAACCGCAGGCTTGAGCTCGTCTTACTAAAGTGCAATTACTGAATTGACAACCGTGTTGAGAAGATGGGTCGAACGGACACACGATGATCGCAGCCACGAACGAAGGGTTCGCCGACGAAGCCAAACAGCTGGAGAAGCTGGGCCGCTACGACCGAATTCGGTACATCAGGAACACGATCCTGGAGGGCGAGTACACGACTCAGGCGCTGGCCGGCTACTTCGCCTATGGCGGCGGCGGCGGCGGCAACGGACGAGCGCTGAGATCGGCGGCCGGCCATCAGATCACGTGTCACGCCTACGAGCACGGCGTGTACACGGTGAACGGAGGGCGAGTGATCAAGCAGTACGTGGCCGCGGACGGAGTGCTCATCATCGTCGACAAATTCTACCACGAGTACGACGAGCCGCTGCTCGTCGGCCTGCACGTCAACCTCAACAACAACGACCACGCCTTCATCTTGGAGAAAACAATCGACAAACTCAAGTTGAACGGATACGACTTCGGCATGTATCACCCTTTAACTTTCTTCGTTGAATGCATGATGCCTCAAAAAGGATGAAAATTATTAAGGCATTTCCATATTGCCACAGGGTGTTTTTCAACTTTAGTCTTACTTTCCACGAATTAGGCTAACTTTAAAATATCTGGAATACTCTAGAAATGACATTTTAATAGACCTCCTGGGCCACCCTATTCATATATTTAAATTGCATGTGAAATATCCTGAATTACTCGTGATTTGCAATTGCAGACGACTGCACTTTCCTGACACCGCCTCAAGCTGTGATTGCTCACTTGGAACAGAAACCAGGTGACACTTGAACCGTTTAACCAACACTCAAACGAGCGACGTCACTAACCAAACAGGCTTAAAGATTTTCCTTGCAATTGTTTAGTTTTTCATGCCGCGTGTGAAATGAATGCATAAATGACATTTCTAAGAAACTGGAGAGTTGGAAAGAAAGTTTCATTTTACAGAGTTGCTACTGCACTACGTTTTTGCCAAACGCTACTACCCGATCGACTACAAGTATTCGGCCACCGTGACGAGCTACGCGGGCATCGTCTACAACGTTGACTACAACTGCAGTAAGTCCGTAACAACTAAATCAGAAACAAATGGACGTTTGAATCAGCTGCTTGTTTCACAAATAACTGACCAAGTAAATGAACGAGTGGTTAAATGAATGGAGGACCGACATCACTACTTGTTTACTTGTACAGACAGCAACGTCCGCATCGGAAAGCACGCAGTCTGCGATCTCGAGTGCCGCGTCTCCAACGAGGGCGTCGTCTACCCGGCCAAGAGGACGGCGCAGGTGAACGATTTCCGATCTCTCGGTCTCAATGTCAACGTGCAAGTGGCAATTTTGAACCATTAATTGACTGTCGATGTGTTGTTTGCATATCAGAAAACAAATATTAAATCATTGCAGATGTTAAAGTGTGTCAAGAATATTTCACTTGAGCGGCTAAATATGGCGTCAGTTATCGTGTCAGATATTTATGCGCAGACGTACATGTGCGTAGGCCTACTACGTGGCTTTAACTTCCTGCCGATCATTCGGTACGTATAGTAAGCCATGTGTTTCATTCATCGGTTCTAAAAATAGCTTCGTAATTGCTATTTTTGTTGTCAACGAGTGCGTGGCCTACAAAGGGGGCGCATTATAATTACCGGTACGTAAAAACGATAAGCATGCACGTTATGACGCGCGCTTTAATTTCTCGTGACGCAAGTAGACTCGTCTAGTACGACGTTCGGTGTTGGCCCTACGGGTAAAACGTAGGATAAAATCCTGTACAATTGCATCGTCTACACCTCCACATCCTTCTGCTAGTCTTTTTCTCATTGCCGGTATTTATTTTGCTTTTTGTTTCCCCCCCCCCCCCCTTTAGGCCTCGTAATTACAGCGCGTCTGCTCCAAGTGGAAGCGGATTGCGTGGCCGGCAATTGCGTAGCAAGCAATTGGCAATAAGAAAGTAACCAATTTGGTGTTACATTTCACCACGTGCAGTTAATTAGCACACGGTGTTCGTGCTGTTAAAAACACGCGCAATTCGAGTCTGCCAGTGTGAACTGGGCCTAAACGCTGGTTATCTCATTAATTATTTGTTTCAATTATTTATCTATTTGTAAAGTTTTATCAATTTTAATTAACAAAATTTATATTTATATGCAAGCCCTACATAGGCCCATATTAGCCACTTATGCTTGGCGTAGGCATAATATCATTCTTCAACTATTTATTTTGTCATTTTATTATCGTTTATATTTATTTTATATTGTCTACTTTTAAGTTTCTCTATTATTAGGCAACTTATACATGCATTGATGTATGAATAATATAGATACATTATGCCCACATGTAAATAGATGCCGATTAGTTTCAAGTTGTGTGTGTGTGTCGATTATATTATTAGAGTCCTGTCTGCTCGTTTGACCCTGATTGATTGATTAGCTAGAGAGAGCGAAGAACGGGGAATTCATTAAACTGGGATTTCATCCTCAGTGTGCAATAGTGTGACACAAAGCGAGTGTGTAGGCTGCAGCGGCCATCATCAAACAATTCCCGCACGTCTTTCTGGGTTTATTTTGCGCAATCATTATTCCCACTTTGTTTATTGCGAGTTCATCGCCAGCCAGCCGTTGATCGAGAAAAACCCGATGAACTCAACTGAGAGTCATCCGAAAGCGTGGCTCGCAATTAAATTTCATTTGTCTGAGCCTTCGCATCGACGCGAATTACGTCCGCTCCAGTGTGGCGACGAATGAGCAGCGTCGCCGTCGCCACCCTGCTCCTCCCACTGCGCGTAGTCTTAATATTCGCATCAGAGCTGTTGTTATTAATTTCTTGTATAATTTGTAGCGAGCAGAAAGGATTTCCGCAAAGAAAGCGAGCATTAAGCGCGGCCTACGGTTCATCGATGAGCGTATTTTCTGCTCCTCGCTAGCTATGACGGAGATTCCGGGTGCAACCCCAGCCGCGACGTCACGAGGAAGCTGGGTCTGAAAATGTGGGAAATTCGTCTGGCGAAAAAAGTCCGCCTCGACTGGGAAAGCGCGACGAGGTGGGGAAACGACTTGGAAGATCTCTCCTGAGGCCCTGCATACCTAGGACGGATGCGGAAGCCCACAACCTTCCGTCTATAAATGCCCGCCGCAATCATGGAGTCAACCATCACACTCTTCGAGCCATCAGCGACCGAACAATTAGAAGCAGGTCTCAAGAATTGCCCCATTAATCGCACTCTGTCACAGCACCACAAGTCGCAATTGGAAGAATGTCCGCCAAGCGTTGCATGTCCGCCGCCGTCATGGCAGTCCTCGTCCTCGTACAGGTGCAGTCCGCGGCCATCGATCGACTGCGGCTGATGGACGAAGCCAACCAGCAACTGCCGAGAAGGCTGGCCGTGGATAACGCGCTAGAGGCCTCGCCAAGGTCGATGCCAGGCTCCAAAGACGGCAACGAGACGACCAACATGAGGAGACGAGCTCTCGCCCTGGACGACGACCTGTCTCTGGTCAAGGTGTGCAACTGCGAACGACTCGTTGAGCTCTACGAGCACCTGCCCGAGCCGGCGCTTCAAGTGCTCTCCACGCCGGTCAACTGTCCGCACGCTTGGGAGCGAGTCGTCGATCGCCAGCAGATTCCGGCCGTCTACTACAAGGCCAATTGCAGTCAGAGGAGCGACTGTTGCCGCACGGACGACGGTTTCGGCGACTACAATTGCACACCCGTGCGCCACCCGGTCATGGTTCTGCGAAGGGTCGACGGCCTGGCCATGGACAGCGCCGGTTGTTGCATCTACAGGCCCAAGATCCTTGACGTGGTCTCAAGTTGCGCTTGCGTACAGCGGCTCGGCGGTACCATTGCGCCAACGGTGGCCCAGCAAACCGCTCCTCAATAGACTGCCATCAACTCTGATGACAACTAGTTATTGCCAAAAAAAGCAGCATCAACGATTTTACTGCACGTATTTTGTGTTCAAACGGCAATCGTGATGAACGACGGCCATCAATCAACCAACCGACTTTACATTCCACTAAGCCCAAGTGCCTCAGAATTTAATTTAAATTTATCTAAAATTCTCGTTCATATGACAGAAATTCAATTTCATTTAAATCACGTATTTATATTCTAAATTCCATCTAAATTATAGGCCTATTTAATTTAATTTCTTAATTTAAATCACATTTGACTTGAGGATTTTAAACTTGGTCTTAAATTTCAATTTAATTCAAATATTTTTTAGTTTCACTTGATTATGTCCTGACAAATTTTCTTTCATCTTAAAACTCTTCCTCTGGCAATAGTCAGAAACATAGTTTCAACACATTAGGCCTACAGATAATGTTGGAATTTTGCAAGGAAAACTTTGAAGCCAAATCAAAGTTTCACCTGCGCAAACAACCATAAGAACATTATCATAATCCTCTTCCCATTTATTTATTTATTTATTTATTCCTTTCGTCATTTTCGCCTATTTATTTAATTTATTATGCAATTTGTGTTCGGGCGTTTGTGTTCGGGGGGTGTGGGGGGTTGTGTACGTTTATTTATTTGTGCTTGTGATGAGCGAAGCGCGATGATCTTTCGCGTTTTTCTTCCTCTGGGGAATCCTTAATGCGTCCTTGGTGAAGTCATTCACTCTCTGGGATTACCCCTCCCCGCAAGGGTCAAACGATTTGTCTACATTTGGCGCGGCATCTACCTACCTACCCACCTGTTAATTTAAATACCCGTTTCCACTCGCAGCCATTGCGTCACTAATTTTACAATGTGTTCACCAGTGTTTAAAAGTACAAAAAAAGTTGTCCCCATTGAATATATATATATAGATTTATTGGGAATTCCCAATCCCACCTCTGCATCGTGATCATATGTGATAAATGATAAAATAAAATGTTATCATGATTTGAATAACTGGAATATTTATATAGTTTATGAGCATCTGAGGGATGAGAGACATTATAGTGTTAAGAAATGAGGAGCCAACGGGTAACAAATTGCAGCCTAAGTAAACTGAACTAGTCATTGTGGAAGATTCTGTACGCATATATTAATCGTATGATAAGATGGACAAACATCTGATTTGGAGGAACATCATAATTAAGTCAGTTGATTGATAGTCAATTGGCGGCTTTTTTTATTATACCGTATATCCATCATACAACAATTTTACAAAAATAAATATAATATTATAACTTGTTACAGGATTGTGGTTACCAGGTTGATATTTAAAACAAGTTAAAGGCCTTTGTGATGGGAAGTGGCCCATGATATGAATGAGATAGTAGGCCTAATATCAGACATTGTGGATATTAGGGGTATATGGCATATAGAATATGTAGCTATTCTATGCTGTCTGTCATCTTACATTTCACCTATGGGGGATTGTCATAGACCAAAGCAGAGATTGGAGTGGCTAACGAGAATGACATCGAGATGACATCGACATCTTCGACTGACCATTATTGTTAGGCCTACATCATGTATTGTTATATTGGCGCGCATCAAGGTGGGCAAGACGACCCAAGTGGCAGAATTGATTCTAAAACCGCGCAGGCACTGTAGCATTCTAGTTTAGTGTGCCTGCCCGCCGTGCTGCACGGTTTCAGAATAACTGATGGCACTTGGGTCGCCGCTCATAGCGAGCCTTTTTAAAAAACCTGGATTGCACGTTCAGTGTGGACCATTTCATAGTACTCAGACCCAGCTATCCATAGCATTTTAGAACAATAGCTTCTGATCACGCGTTCTCATACAGCAGCGATTTAGACGAGCCATAGAATCTGTGCCAAAGTGGCGTTACTTATACGGAGTGATTCAGCGACAATCGATATCTGGCCTAACCGTGATGCCGCGAGATTAAAATTGCACAACACGTATTAGGCCTCGCGCACACCTGTTCAGCTAATACACGTATACACAGTAGCGGATCCAGGACCAGCCATTTGGGAAAGTCTAACAAATGGGGGCGGGGGGGTCTGAACATTTTTTGTTCCCATGACCCCCACCCCTACCTCTCCGATGACTTGAAGAGCCTTATTCCTGTTTCCCCTAGTCCACCCGCAATTAATT
Organism: Polyzonium germanicum; assembly: GCA_034700265.1. NCBI lineage: Eukaryota > Metazoa > Arthropoda > Diplopoda > Polyzoniida > Polyzoniidae > Polyzonium > Polyzonium germanicum. Next base: position 9,608 of record JAQIYI010001865.1, read on the forward strand.
CTATTTTAAGTTAACTTATTTAAACACAGATGCAGGCCTAATGACCCCCTCAGTGACGCCGTGATCCGTCAGGTGCGGCGCTGTGGAAAATGTCCACTCCGCCTTTCACAAGGAGCGATTAACGGACCCTTTGACCTTACCTTCCCGAGGGAAGGAATACGCGTACCATAGGCAACGTTACGCAATCGGCGCAATCGCAGGAGTAATTGCACGCAAGTGATGCAACGAGCCGTAACGTAAATTGATTCGCGTGGGCGAATGCTATTGGTATCAAGTATCGAAAACTCGGGAAGCGAGGAGAGCAGGTTAGCAGGGAGAAAAGGCTTACCGGAAGTGAGCATAAAACCTGGCCTACGTCATGTTTATCATGTCGAAGAAACGCTTTACTTAGTTGGACGGCTTTGGATCCCATTCGCTCTCGCGTTCTCTTTGGCCGTCTCGCACACTTTCAATTCCTCCATCAGCTGATCTCTCTCGCAGTCAGGAAACTCACAATAAGCAAATGATGTTTCTTCAGAATTTCAGTTGCCGCCAGGTCGCAGCACTTCCACGGGCACAACAACTGCCCTGTGCTGTGATTGGTCTGCGGCGAGCAATCACCATGGCAACAGCGCTTCCACTCAAATGGTTTAGTATTAGACAGGTGGCAGCACCTCCTGGCGCACAATTATCTGTATTTGGATTGGTACGTTTTGTCCATTTGTCAGACTCGTTAAGCGGGAATTGACCATGACGCGTATTCAAAATGGCCGCCGTTATCGACGTGCCCATGACGTCATACATCAACAAATGCTCGACATCACGGCCGTCAAGGAGGCGCCAAATTCAAATCTAAATATATAAACGTGATGTTTGTCTGTTTGTTTGCCAGCGCTATATGGGCGTACCATGCTCGGCTACCCCACGGTCTTACATACAGGTCAGGAAACGCCCTGGAATTTCAGTAGTGAGTGGGGGGGGGGACCTCTTAGGTAAGACGTTTTTCATACTTAACCCTGGGGCCGATCGGGTCGCTGCGATCGAGTGTACCCGTATCGAGCACCGTGGTATCGAGCGATTCACGGATGTTCCAACGTATCGAG
>JAQIYI010001866.1:0-10684 GCA_034700265.1 Polyzonium germanicum
TCATTGGACGCCATTTTGTTGAGCAGACGAAACCTCTTCCGATACGATACGACAATGCAATCCGAATGAAATATTTCTTACGGATGGCATGACGTAATAACGACAATCCGATACGACGGTTCCCATGACAGCCAACGGATTGGCGGATCATTTCGGACGCGATCGGAGCAGAGGGAATCCAGCTTAACACTAGAAGTGGGAGGGGGGCACGCTCCCGACATTATTTTTCTAACATTTTTCGTACATGAAGGAAAATTAAGTGTACCTGTATTAAGGTCGGGCCCCACTGCTCAGACACGATGCGCCAGTCCGTTCGTTGTCATGGCAACCCACTTATCGGATTATTTGAATGACGTCATGCGATCCGTATGAAACAATTCATTCGGATTGCATTGTCGTATCGTATCGGAACAGTGGGGCCCGACCTTTAAGGCTACTTGTCTGCAGTACGGTGCATTTTGATAAGTGTTTACATTTAATCGATTCATTCGTGTTTAATTAGGCCTAAAAAAATCTAAATTTCAAAATTAAAGTGACTTTAGTAGTGAGTGGCGCCGAAGCTCAATGGCATAGCATCCGACCGGTAATCGATGGATGTGGGTTCAGTTCCCACCAATGCTACTTTAATTATTTTCCTCAGTTCTTTCTTTTCAAAGAATACGATATGATGATGATCGCTCAAAAGAAAAAAAAATCAAATTAGTATTTGAACATTCTACCATCTTGAAAATTTGAGTGTCACGCTAACTTGAGGGTGCTCACTTACTCTGTATGAAAGCATCGACTCGACACATGAAGGCACCCAGGACAAAGTGCGGGTAGGCGAGATGCTTGACCAGGTGCGTCCACATGCAGAACACGGAAATGGTGAGGTCGGCCACGGCCAAGTTGACCAAGTAGAAGTTGGTCGTAGTTCTCATGTGAGCGTTGCAGGCGACCACGAGCGTGACGGCAGTGTTGCCGACTAGCGCGACGACGAAAACTAAAGCGTAGGCGGCACCTTTGATCAACGTCTCCCAGAGTGGTCTCGATTCGCCGCTCGTGTTCCAGCCGAGAAACTCGTAGCCGCTCATGTTTAGCGACGATAATTCGACGGCCGGTGGACACTGATCGCCGGCGGCCGTTATGTTCTCCATTGATTTTTCTTGGCTCGCGTAAAATCGAATACACAAATTTAGCCCCAGTTTTATGGATGTATGATCGTCGTAGTTGTTCGATCAGGGCATCCTCATGTTGACTTTTTTGTTGTTGCTGCTGCTGCACTTCTGACGACAACCACCAATAGTTGAATACATGTTAGTTGATTGACTGGTTAGGAAATGAGAAACAGATCCAAGTCGAGATTATACGTTCAACGCATCAAAATTCATGCTACACGTTTGAGACGAGCTCTCTCAATTGACAGTTGAGAATAAAGCATAGATGCACTCTTTGTTCAAGAAGCAACAAACTAAACAAAGGGTTCTTAATTCTTGCATTCAAGCGCACTTGAGAGTGTGGCGCTAGTGTCAGTTTTGCTGCAATCTTTCATTTTTTTCACACTTTTTGTTTATTATGCTTTATTAGGCTTCTCACATTTTGATAATAGAAATGAATTCAAAAGTTCAAGTTTTCATTATGAGTTCATTATAAGTACAGTGTTGTGCCTCAGCAGCCTCAGAATCTTAATTTGTATTTAAAAGATAAATATTTTTCACTTGAATAAAACACAGCTAATTGTAATTGCTTTTTTCCGTTGCAATAGTTGCTAATAGTTGCAACAAGGCGACGCGCGCGGTCGCCTAGCTCACTTGTAATAAAATAAATTGGCCAATTTTTATGCAACTTGACGCACTTTGTTCTTAAAGGGCACGCGATAATAAAAATAAAGATGGCCGGCCTGAGTTCAAACAATACGTAAAGCTCATAGGGTACCTTGCAACACTGTATGCGTCATACGTCACAGGCAGACGAAGGTCCTACCTGGCAGCATAGCTGCGACATTAATATCTGCTTTAGTATTCAATTTAAATAATATTTAACAAGGCGACGGGGCCGCTTCGCTGCCCGTCGCCTTGTCGGCGGGCGCATCTGCCCACTCCGATCTAACAGACTAAGCCACAGTCCCTCTCAGTGATCGGCTTCGCGCCTTCGGCGTGAAGACGCTCACTGAGAGCGGCTGAGGCTTAGTCTGGTAAAGCGGAGCGCTTTAAGCCTTTGAAGGAAGAGGGCGAAACAATCACCACCCCCAAAGAAAGAAAGTATGCGGGGATTGGCTGGAAGGGGGAGGCGAGAAAATCAAAAGGGCGCAGACGGACCGATAGATGGACAGACGGAAAGATTCTCTGAACTTGCAAATCCATTGAGTGCAAATGGGATCAACTGCATAAAGCTTGGCTAAATGTAGGCCAGCGCCATCTAGTATTAGAATCTAACAACAACAGACTGTTGTTCATTTTTGCGACATTGGATCAATTGCGTTGTTTTTTTTTTTAAATATAATTTTAAACCTAATATTCGCTGCCTACACGTGATAGACTAATACGTTTGAGAGAAAAAAATAAATGGAGGCCTGTTTGTTTTTAGGTGCGGAAGCGATGTCGACTATTTTTAGTTGTTTTAGCCTATTTTCGGGCTTTGCAATTTTTTGGAGAAAGTTTTCCGCCTTTACAATGTTTTGGTGATTTGTTAAGTGTACATAAACCGTTGTTTACGAGACGCCAAGACGGCGCTCGACGTCGATGTTGTCGTTCGCTTCAACGCTCGTAACATCAAGTGTGTTTTAACACACTACTTTGAACGAGCATAACTCGGAGGTGATGTCCAAACACGTTTCATCGTCGTTGAAATAATGTGAACCATTAGGCGCGCACGATGCAAAAACAAAACAGAAAAAAATCTTTTCAAATTGCTTCTAATATTTTAGACATTTATTTCTATATAATTCTAAACTTGTAACGCCTTTCAGTGGGCCGGTCGGTCGGTATGCAAAACCAGGCCTATCTATAAATAAGCTACTCTTGTCAAAAATGCAGTAGGACGTCAACAACGATCCTTTTCAGGAGCTCAATCAGTTATTCAAGCTAGAAACTCAATTCAAATACTTCTTCGACATCCAAACGTGTTTATAAGGATTTGAGTTTTGAGGCCTACAATGTATTTGAAGAGAGTTAAAAAACTGAGGCAAAAATAACAATAAAAAACAACTGCGTCTTGTTAAGAGACCGAAAATATTGAAATATTTCAAACGATCGTTAGTTTTACGCATATCTGAACGTATCGGGACGATTCCCAATTTTCCCATTTAGGTCATGCGACAATGACGTTTGATTTCCGGTTGTACGTCTGTGTAGCCCAATCTAGATAAAATTCGACTTGCACTTATCATCGTCATGGTTGTTAAGGCAGACACGCACGCACTTACGATTCACTTGGTCTATTCAGATCATGCGCCATCAGCTCGTAATCTGTGGTTTGAAGGAGCAAAAATAACCGCATTCTGCTGAGTGAAAGGCGTTTTGGCGAAATGATGTTGTTGGCAAACAACGCCATTAAGCATCGGCCTGCGATGTTTTAGAATTCGGCGGCGACCGATTGAATGCACAATTCAACAGGTGATTGAAAAGTACATTTTATTTTTTCTCTGCTTATTTGAGGATTTTTTTATCTCTTGAGATTGGATCTCATGCCGCCAGATGGCGCCCGGATAGAAATCCGATGAAAATTTAGTCGTACGACCGCTACGACGTAGCACGATGTTCATTTAACCGGTTAACCGCATGTGCGATAAAGACGCTCTCTAGTTTGCACATCTGTAGGCTACACCTAGGCTGGTATCACTAGCGGGTATAAGGCGATTCTCCAGAGTGACTCGAGCGATGCTCACCCATAGGTTAACACGAGTGAGCAAGGCTCGAGTCACTCTGGAGAATCGCGTTATACCCGTTAGTGATACCAGCCTTTGTCTCGTCATTTTAGTAGGCCTACTCGAATAATTGATTATAAGTGTTTATAATATTAATTTAATATTTACAATTTTAATCCTTTATAGTATGAATCTCTGCGAAAGGAATTTCTTAATTATTGGACAACCGTCGCATCAAAAAGTCTTGATTCGTTCAATGAGTGGAAGAATTCATCGTGCGGAAGGATTTCCGAAACAATATCTAAAATTCGAGCGTGGCTGGCTTCTCAGACTGCGTTTCTGGATCGCATTTCCACGAACTATCCTCATTATCGAGACCTGACGCATTCTTGTTGTTTAGGCATTTTACAGGTAAGAATTTTGTTATGTTGGTTTGAAACCAAAGCGTGAACTTCTCTGCTCAGTGCTAATCAATCGTGGATGTCTCAATTTCAGATGATGCACGGAGCTTCTCATTTTATGCACAAACTTGAAGTTGCTGCGTCTTGTGACGAAATGGGCATTCAGGTGAGCCGGGGGATCAATACGCTAGCGCGTGCATCTTTCTGAGTACGTGTGTTTCTGTAAGCCCTGTAGTGAACAGAAACATTGCCGTATAAGCTTACCTAATAAAGGCGGTTATTTCAAAAAGTGCCATTTTCACTCCTCCTATAGTTATCAACATTTCAACTGATTCCCAAAGACAAGCTGATGTTTCCCTATGGCCCTTTACGGTCGTCCGGTCAACTAACCAAGCTTCATCAGCATCCGTCTGTGCTAATTTCAATGGAAATGCTCGACGACATTCAAACTGGAATGATCGCTCAAGACGCTCGTTCTGTTGCGTAAGTTTAAACGTTCTAATTTACAGACATTCTAAGCAACTTAATGCAGGTTTTATGTATTTATTTCTAATTTTAATTTATCTAATCCCGTCATTATTTAATAATATTCAGCCAAATGCTAAAAAGTTCGCTGCTGGAATTAAAGAATCAGGCTAGTGTTACCAAAACGAACGAGTTCGGATCAAGTGCTGTGTTTGAGAAGTCCGTGGAGTTGTTTGCCACCGTTTGGCATGCTCAGGAAGAGCGTCGTCGTGAGAAGGAAGCCGAAGACGAAAAGACGTTTGAATTGCGGCCTCGAGAACATGGCGAGATCATCGATGACGAGAAACAGCTAGAAGCGTTGGTCAAGACGACGTTTCCTTCATACAGAGAGGTGATTAAGACGACACTAATGTTTTACTAAATGTCCAAAATGAAATTCTTAATAAATTTTCTAAATCTTGACTGATTAATTTCTTTTAATCTTTTAAGGTGTTTGAAGATCTCGTTCCGTCTGACACTTTGTGCGACTCTGTGAACCAAATGGACGAAGGCTATCCTGCCATCGAGTCTGAGCAATCGCAGCTATTCTCAGCCGAGGACATCCACTCTATTGTCGTTTTGTTCAAGGAAATTCTTACCAGCTACAGCCGTAGCCGTTGGTTCTCATCGACGATTGCCGCCGCTCAAAAACTGCCTGATGTGGCCTCTCCACTGCTCGCTCGTTATCCAGTTCTTGCTCATTTAATCCGTCGTAATGGGTCACTTTTAGGTACCGGTACTTCAAGTCATGTACAGATTATTATTTAGTTAATCTATTATAAATTTTTATTAAGTACGTTTTGTGATTTTATTTTCTTAAAGAAAATTCTTTCGATTCGGAGTCCGTTGGCGGCCATTTGCTTTACGTAGCTCACCTGCAGAATATGCTCAGAACGGACGATCCGACCAGAACTAAAGTTAGGTATAACTTCTATCGTGACCCCAACGTCACTGAAGTGACAAACGGGCAACCAATTTTAAGACGAATTTCGAAGAGGATCGAAGAATTGCTCTCCGAATGGCCTGATCATCCAACTCTTAAGCAGGTAAATCAAGGCTAACTTGACAACAAGTTTTTATTTGTTTGCAATTTGAACACTATGAGAATCACATTTTGCATTTCTTTTATTTTGCAGCTTCTGAAACTCATTGACAGGATTCTGAACTTCTCTATCACAAGTCCAGTGATGAAGTTCATCACAGGTTTTGAAATGCTGTTAGGCCAAGCTCAGGTATGATTAAATTATTATTATTATTATAGGGGGGTCTTAATCCAGTTTTCACATCGCAATAATATATCATATATATTTATATTTTGTTAGGAATGGGAAAAGAATGCGCACAAAGGGGTTTCGCTGTTGCATCATCTAAAGGAAGTGACTGACCAAATTATTCGTTGGAGAAAGTTGGAGATTGGGTGTGTAGAAATACCAAAAGTGGGTTCAAAATAAGGTTGATATCCGTAGCCCTTCTTAAGAAAATCTTGAACGCGACTTGCGACTCTCTTAACACACTCAAGGCATGTGAAGTTAGAGCGGCAAAGGACATCAACCCAAATTTTAAGCTGATTGAATTGCTTAAGCTTATTTGATTCACAATATGATCATCTTTGTAATCTTGTTAATTGTTTAATTAAATAGATGTTGGTCTTCATGCCTCAACTCCATCGAGGATCGTGCTTTCACGACTACTTCTCAGTGGTGGCTCCACCTGTACAGGTCCATGCAAGTTCCATCGGTCAGTTGAAGCATTTTTACACAGGATTTTTTTTAAGATTTAAAATAAATTACATTTTAAATTTGAATTTGTTTTCAAATTATTTTCGCTTCAGGGTGATAGTTCGGAGCATTTATCAGTCTTGAAGAATATCTTGCAGACGTTCATGGAAAAGTCGCCTTTGGGAGAATTCAAAGGACGGTTGGAATTGGTTTTCAGTTTGGCTTGTTTTTTCACAAAAGAAACACCATTCACACGTTAGTTTAACTTATTATAATATTTTGCTTTGAACTACAGATCAATGCTTCTTCTCTTAACATGTTAACTTACCGGTATTTCAAATTTATTATTTTTTAATGTTTTCTAGGCGAAGTTATCGAATTAGTGTGGAACGCGTGCGAATATTATCGTCAGTACATTCCTGCCGTCGATAAATTCATACTACAGATGCGTACGCCTATTGAGAAGAACCTTAAGGTGGGTCCTTTTGAGTGATTTTAAATTACTGATTTATTTGTTTGTTGTGGGGTTGATCTTCGCGATTTCCGAATGTTTAATTTTTTTTCGCCCTATAGGAATTCATAAAAATCGCTCGATGGAATGACATTAACTTCTGGGCCGTCAAGCAATCCGTGGATAAGTCACATCGAACTCTGTTGAAGCACATGCATCGGTATGAGGTAAGTTTGCCATGAATTTCAAATAATTTTTCATTTAATTAAGTAATAGAATTTATATAATTTCTAATAAATGTTGATTTAATCAAATAAATAAAGTTGAATTCAATTGATTATTCAAATTTATTAGTTTCAAATTAATTTATTTTAATTAGATAATTGAAGCAACTCGATGAGAAATATTATTGTAATTATTTACAATTGAATCATTGAATTAATAGAAATGTAAATGCATTTTGGTTGAATTAAATAATCTATAAATTCTATATACATTGTATGTATACTGAGTATAGTCGGCATTTGAATAGAATCATTAATATTTTGTTTACATTTTTAGGTGGCGTTGAGACAATCCATGCAGGCTGTGTTTGCTGACCAAGATTTAATGAGTCGATCCGAAATTGATTCGACAGTCTCAAACCGGAAGAAGGTGCGCGCCGTAAAACCTCGTGTGGCTGCTTACTTCTTCACCAACAACTTGTTGACGATAACGTCGACTGCTGTTTCACCACTGTTAGACGATTTGTCTCAGTTGCCAAGACTGCAGCGCAAGGCTCGTAATCTTTGCAAGAAATTGATCAGAATCGGCGGTGCTTTCGACCAGAAAATTCAAATCGTCGACGAGTTCGTCGGTGACGTCATCAGCTGCGCCCACGAACTTCAAGCGTTGGAAGTGAATAAGAGTCTCACAAAAGATAAGCAGATTTCCGAGGCCAAGAACATCAACTTGCGAAAGAGGAAAGCGTTGGCCGACCTGTTCAAGCAGCTGACCACGATCGGGCTGTCTTATCGCAAGGGTCTCGTGGGCGTTCCACCCGACGATCAGGTGCTTTCGCTGAAGCCGATCGATGTGGCCGCGTCTCTCAAAGCGCTGAACAGCGATAACACGATGATCGTGGACGAATTTCTGTCTGAATCGTGGCGGGACTGTCCACGCTACTTGCACCGATCTTTGGCCAGGATGGCTCTCATGCGGTCGTCGCTTCAGACGCCAACCAAGGAACTCGGTCCGGCCAACATTCATCGATGTCAGGGATACGCTACGCAGCTTCTTCGTCTATCCGTCGATCAGCGCATCAAGTTGGCACCGCTGTTGGACGCTCTGTCCGACATGCGGTTTGTCTGCGATCAGTTTAGAGCAATTCGCACGGAGGATTGCCTTTCTCAGGGTGAATTGCGAGGTGCAGTTGGACACTTGAAGTCGATGGTGACGGACGCTTACCTATGCCTGCGTCAGTTCCGCGTGCTGTTGGAAGCATGTCCTCTGCAAGCAAATTCAAAATTTCAATCATCCTCGCCCATGTTGCACGAGTCAACCAGAATGGCCATTTCCGACTGTAAAAGAAACGACTTGTGGTGGACGGAAGCCGTGTCGACCACTGACACGTGCATCGAGTCTTTGGAACGTCTTCGCGACGTCGTCTTTCGAGACTGTCCGTCTGCCTGCCTCGACGACGACGTTCATCCCTGGCGTGATTTAGTGACGATCGACGGTCTCCTTTCAGAGTTGGAAGCTGCCATTAGCCTTTTTCCACTGTCGCCGCTTGAGCTGGACGCAGCATCTCAGTTGGAGAATCCTCTGACATCGTCGATGGTCAGATGGCGGGAAACCATAATGGAAACACTTGAGAGAACTCGAACCCGTATCTCGTCATCTCGCGTTCAGGCTACGTCGCAACCAAACGTCCACGTTTCAACCATTGTGCGGTCTCTGGTTAGGACGGTATTGAAAGCCATCGAGAATCTCGTCAAGTTGAACGCTAAGGAAGACAAAAATCCTGCGAATGGACAACAAGATGAGGACGAGAATTCGATCGACGAGAATGGAGTGCTCGTGAACGTTCTGCACAGAAAGCTGATTGAAAACGTCGATCTTCTCAAGTCCAACTTAATTCGAGACAAATTGATGGAGCTTTACACCGCTATGACGACGTGCGACGAAGCGGAAAATCTGGTATCAGCTCGCCAAGCGGTTTGTCTTGTCGAACAGTATCTGGGTTTGGCTCGGTATTACCTCGTCTGTCTGGTCGGAACTCATCGAGTCACGACCAAGATGTCGTCGGTCCTGCTGGGCATTTTCATCGAGCTCGTTCGAAAGGGATTCTGCGTTCCGGCCGAGTACAGCAACGACGTGGACGGCGGCGAGCAGTCTACTAAATTCGAGGACGACGTGGCCGGAACCGGAATAGGCGAGGGTGAAGGACTCAAGGATGTCAGCGACCGCATCGAGAATCAGGATCAACTTGAAGAAGCGTTGCAAGAAGGAACGGAGAAAAAGGACGACGACGTGGATTCGAGTCAGAAGCCGGACCTGGAGGACGAGGAACACGGAATCGAAATGGACGATGATTTCGATGGAAAAGTTCATGACTTGGATAAAGAGGATGAGCATGACAAGGATGAAGAAGAAAAAAGCGAAGGTGACGATGAAGAACTGGAAAAGCAAATGGGTGATTTGAAAGACGACGAGGACGCTGAAAAGCTGGATGAAAAAATCTGGGGCGACGACGATGACGAAGAAGAAGAGAATGAAGACGATGATGAGGGAGGCGAGGCGAAGCAGGATGAATACGGAGAAGGTGATGGTCCTCAAGAAGAAACGAGGATCGTGGCCAAAGACGACAACAAAGAGCGTGGTGAACCCAACGATGATGACGAAGATGACAAGGAATCGCCAGCTGACGATGATGCCTTGGAAGATAAAAAGCAAAACAAGGTTAACACCATCGACGAACGAGAATTCGACGATAAGCCGAGCGATCTTGGCGACAAGAACGACGAACATCATCTTCAAGAGCCGGACGAAATGGAACTTCCGGAGGATCTCGATCTCGATGGAACAGAAGATGGCGCTGATGCTGAAACCGAAGAAAACGAAGATGAAACGATGAAAACGGAAGACGTCGACGAAAACAAAAAAGATGAAGACCCATCTAAAGAAGACAAGGACATTGATGATGAACCTGAAGATGCTGGAGATGGTTGTCAGCCGAAGGACGAAGAAGTCGACGGACCACCTGACGGTGAGGCTGATCTAGAGACTAAAGACGACGGCGAAGCGGACGTCGACGACAAGAACGACGAGGAAATCAAACAAGAACATGCCGACGATCCGAACATAGCCGCTCCTTCTCGTGACAAACCGACCGAGGAGCGAGAGGTTCAGGAATCCGAAGTGAATTCTAAAGATTGTTCCGCCGACGTGGTCGCCGCTAAGGCGGAAACCACACAGGCGCCTCGTGCCACTCAACAAGAGTCGACCATCAACGACATCCCAGACGAAGACATGGCTGGAGTTGGATTGGCCGAAACGGAAACAACAGATGGTGAGCACAAATGTCGCTTAACAAATTCAACTTATTATTACATTGCATTAATCAATATTTGTTATGATCACGAGCGTAGATTTAATTTCATTAAAATTTAGCCTACCATATTTTATCAATTACTTCAATGTGAGCTTAAAAACGCTCGCCAATTCCAGGTCCATAATTAGATTGAATTATTTTTTTAGCAATTAGAAACTAATCTCTCGGAGGCAA
>JAQIYI010001867.1:0-10681 GCA_034700265.1 Polyzonium germanicum
ACCTTTCATGACGGCTGATCAATGTTAACTCAATGGCAGTTTTATTTTAATGGCGGATTGCAGACGACGCTCATTTCCGCTATGCTGTGTATCATGCAGAGAGGCGAAGGATCATGATAGAATGGTGATCCCGCCCTATGTCACAAAATATTCAAGTTGCTGGTGCATGTGGGCATTGCAGGCGGATCTTAAGCTAGAAACATAATTGAAAATGGTCAAATAACGCTTTTTTTGTCGTAGACCTATAAATTAATCAAATTAATGAACATTTAGGCCTAATTGTAAATATTTAAAATCATTATAACCCACAATACAATTTGTCGGACTATGTCTGTCCGCCAAAAATCGCGATTGGCCTACATCCGCAAGTTGCTGATTAGCAGACGACATACAAACCGCCATTACTGGCGACTTCAGGAGCGCTTTCATCTGGTATATATTGTATGTATTCAGCAGATTAGGCGAATGCTCTGCTAGGGGTATTGCGAGAACCTACAGTATACAAATCTAAGATTATACTTGAGCCATTCATGCAATACATAGCATGTCCAATTGTCCATTTGTCCATTTCTCATCACAATCTACAAATTCCTACAATAGGGGCCTGGCAGTGCAACAGAACAGGATCCGGCCAAGGCAGAAGAAGTGAAAGCTAAGGATTCCGAAATGCGGAACAACTTCCTATCTCGAGTTCTAAGCCAAGAGGCCAGGGCTAGGTGTACGTAAGGACTTATAAGGATGATTTACATGTAACAAAGCTGTTCAAAACATCTGTTGCATATAGAAAGCTATCCAGTCTTAAATGATGTTGAGGCTAAAAGGCATATTTCAATATCATCCATATAAGAGGACTGAACGCACCATTATTGTTTACATGCGCAGTGAACACAATTGCAACGGCCAAACCAGAGAAGGCAAAACAGGTGGAGAATATGCTGCTAAACATGGTCCGAATGGGTCACATACAGGGAAAGGTAAGAAGATACAAGTATATTCATTCGTAAATTAAATCCTCACAATTTAATTAGATTGCTCTTAAAGGGTCTCCAGTTTAATTTGTACGCATTACTTTTGTTTCCACAGCTTGGTGAAGAAGATCTCAGATCTTTGTTGGAAAAAGTCAGCGAAAACTCGCAAAAGTCTACCAAAATAAAGGTTATATTTTCTAACTAAACGCAAAAGGTCTAGTTTTTTGTACGAATTCTGTATAAGCTAAATACTTAATTTGCAGTTCGAGAGGAAACGCAATGTTATGGACGACGACTTTTAAACTACATCAAATCCAATGAGGTTTTTTTCTCCCTTAAATTGACTTTTTAGACGTGTATCAATAGCCAGTGACTGGAGCTAAGTCTTTTTCAAGTGAGCGTTTTGGACTTAAGAATTTTTCATCTGTATTCTCATGAATGTATAAGATGAAATCTTTCACTTGCAAAACGTTGACTTGAATAGTCGTTTCGATGTGCAATTTCTAACGATCGGCGACGTTCGACTTGAAGTTCGACTCCAATTCGTTGAAAATTCACACATCTGAAATAGCTTTGAGGCAAACTTGAGTCACTAGCATCACATGTATTGCTTTTTATCTTTCTTAAATTTAGAAATTCAGGACACAATCATCCCGAGGAACGACTTAAATGAGATTTTATTTAGTTTGAGCATATCCACAGATAATATAAATTGTATAAGCCACCATGTACGCAATGTGAATTCATGTGAATAAATATGAATTTTCTTTTATATTTAACAATATTTTATGCTTGAGAATTCATGTATGAACACATTGAACAGTAACTTTAGTTTGGATTAGCAGCACACAAAAGCCATGTACAAAACCGTTTATGATGTTAAGGCACTATAATTAAAATACATCTGTAACAATTTGAATTTGTATGATTTCCTATAATAGTATGCAGTGTTGTGTCCATCTAGATGCAGATCGTAGATAAATGTATACAAAATCATCTAGATGATTAGATGGAAATAAACAGGGACGTAATGAAGTTGGTAACCTTTAATGGGTTGTTCAGAATATTTTTTTTAAATTGTGACGCCTATAATATCTGAGCTCAATGTTTTGTGTGCATGCATGGCATCCCTATGAACAACATGAGATTCTGTAGGATACTGTTTTAAAAAGACTAAATAGCCCGGAAACTCGAATATTGCTGGCATTTGCCTCATCACAATTGAGATTCTGGGTATCAGTAGAATATCAGAAATTCATTACGTGTACTTTCTGAACAACTAGCAATTTACTGATTTTAATGTACACGTAAGTTAATGGGCTGGGGGTACGATAGAACGATAATCCTATCGTTTATGTTGTTCCAGTTAGGCCTGATCGATTAAGGATAGATCATGACGATTAAGCACGAAATCATCTAGATAAAATTGATATTGATTGCTCATTATTTATATGATCATCAAGATGACAAATGTACATTGTACATCCAGATAATAGACCTACACAACACTGCTTAATTGCATATACACTTTAATTAGTAATATGTGCATATTATGCACTTATAATAACTGCAAACTAATCATACAATTTATTAAATTAACCATTATTAAGGGCTGAGATACGATCTCAATGTAAAAACAATGTATATTTTCACAAACCAATTTGCTAAGTAGTTTTTAAGGACCTCCCCCCCCCCTCTCCCCCTTTATTTATGTAGTTGTCCAATAAAAAAAATGCTGTGAAATGTTTTGCACCTGATACATTACTCGTAGTCGTGTCTAATCCAGCTTTGGCTCAGCCCTCACGCACATGAAGAGTTTCTGTGTGAATGTTGTCATGGAATCTTAGGAATATAAAAGCATATAATTAAGTGCTTTAACTAATCAAATGAATGAATACAATTATACTCTTTAAGGTTGTTATAAATCTCAAAACAGCGTATCATTCGATAATTTCATATTTTTTTTTCGCAAATGAAGATTTTTGCTGGAGGTTTGAAAAAGGTTTCTACCAGTTTTATTTTTTTTTATTTTTTTAATTGTTAGCATTCATCGATTATTAATTTTTCAGGACATACATTGTATATTGCTTGGCATTATCTTATTAAATTCAATGACGTTTTTGGATATTTTTTTGGCTTTTATAGGGACTGGTGTTTTTTTTGCTTTTTTAATGTATTCATGCGGTTTTAAAGGGCTTGCGCATAAAATACACCCTGAACAATGGCAAGAATAGATCCTGACAAACACCATGAAAATGCCTTCAGAGTTCAGATATGCATAGAAAAACTATTGAAGACGTGATGAAATACATGGATGTCCTGAAAAACGTCAGTGAAATAAACCCTCATTTTAAGGAACAAATAAACAAAATAATAAAAATAAAATTTGTAGCAATATTTTCTTTAGAAGTTCCGCAAAAAAAGAATTCTTAAAATTCTGAGAAAATAAATTAAATATACATGTAGAATAAATAAATGATACACTGCTTTTTTTGGCTCATCTCGTAGGTACATGTACACTTGTACAGTATATGGGAACAGTGGCCTTGAATCGTGGTGACAATGGTGTCCTGACAGAAACATTGATTACAATGATTATGTACTACTTACCAATTGCATTGAGTAGGCACTTAGGTTTAGACTTCCACCAGACGCCCAGAAAATAGACTGGCACTCCAGTGAGTGTGATAGCTACTCCAATGCCAACCTCAATAGGGCTTACGAAAAACGGTAATGCAACTAAAAATGTGCATATGATGAGGAACGTGATTGGAAGAATTAGGTTAACCTGCGGATGAGAACTCCGTGTTAATTGTGGTTTCTGGTAGCGTAACAATTTGCAATCACATTCTATATAAAAGTTTTGAAAATCAAATCAAATCACTGGATTAGCTCATTCAACTCACTTTGATGGGCCTTGGCATATCCGGCCTGGTGTAGCGCAGATAAAGCAACCCAGCTACCGAAAGTGTGATGAACAGTGCTTCCACGAAACCGGTATAAGTGATGAGCACGTAAACGTCGCTAGTCACCAACATAGCCAAAGTGCATATACACTAAAATGGAAAGTAGGCCTAATTACCAAAAAAACACTCATTGCCTAACAAGGGAAACTTCAAGCTCATTGGGCGACCAGTAAATGTCAACGGATTTTTACGAAATTTTCAGGAGTTTTCTTTTTTACCATAAGGAACATAAATATGAGGTGAGACCAATAAAAATAAATTGTTGTTTTTTGGACCACCCACTGTATATGCTGGCTTTAGGAATGTATCGAGCCACATACATTGGATTTCAAATGGTGACATATATTTGGAGTGTAAGGTAGTGTATGATATTGTAATTATTTTAATCAAAATGTATTTTTGTACAATTTATTGAAAATATTTGGCAATATATTCCAAATATATTTATACCATATTTATGCAATGTATTTCAAATACGGAGCTCTGTATTACAGTATATATGTAACGGTACGAGCGTATAATTGTATATAAGTGAATCCTATCAAATGCGTGCACATGACTCACCAGAAAAACTAGCGAAGGCACTGGTGTGAACCGTTCAATGTTGATCATTGCCAATGCATTTGGAAAGTGACCTTGTCTCGCACCCACAAAAAACAACCTGCGGAATAATAAATTAATTTTCTTATACAGCACTCGTAGATACATTATGGCATAAAAATAAAATGAATTCAAACTTATTTTCAGCTCTTAAGTCTAGCTCACCTGGAGGCTGCAAATATGCCTCCATTTAGCCCGCCAAAGGTTGAACAGGCCACAAACACTGGAATGATCCAGGACATTACGCCTAGGAAATAATCTCCGTATGACTGAAAAACAAATAATTTTAAGGTAATTAAGTCAAATAGTCTCTAAATTCTAAAATAAAAAATATACAAATGCCGTAAACTTATACTAAACTCATAAGTCGAATTTCCACCACTTTCGGGGTTATAAAGTAATGTGTTTTCAATTTGCCGTTCAAAAATAAAAGTGCCTATCGCGGCTAACTTTCATTTGTAATGTTTGACAGCATTAATTTGTGAGTTGATTGACAACTAGAAGGGGGAACCTACGACTGTTGATGTAGCAGTAAAAGTACGGTAGCCTATAGTCCTATATGCTACATCAGCTCGCCTAGATGTATACTTTATAAAGATGAGCGTACGTATAATACGGATCACCTAACTGCGTATGATTGAATTTGAGCGTGAAAAAATAATTGGTTAACTATTTTTAAACGCGGAGAGCATGTGCTCAATTGAACACCATTAGCCATTAAAAATCCATTCATAAAGAGGAAATGGATGACGAGGATATTTATATAAAAAAAAATGATTTTTAAGTGCCACTTCCGCCTGCGGAGCCATTTAGAACTAATAAGAGTACAGCGGTAATCTGTTTAACGCAATACAAATAATAAACAAACAAAACAGTAGAACGCACACTGCAGGGTTATTAAAAAACGGATTATAATAAAATATTTATAACACAGAAGTACGTTTGTGTCCGTTTTTTTTGTAAATCTGATTCTAAAGTATACACGTGTATCATACAACTGAACTACAATTCCACTGGTAGAGATGTGTTGAAAATGTAAATCACCGTGTAGATCAAAAATGTGATTCGTTTTGTGGACTATGGATGTGCTTAGCTCTTAAGGATTTTCATAAAACCCTTAAGAGTTGTGCCTAAGAGCAACTAAATTGTACATGCAACTCAGCGTACACTTGAAAAGCAAAATGTCTATTCAGAGACCACTACTCTCTTAGGTGGTCTAGACATGACGTTTCGAATTTACAATAGTTAGGCCTAATCTAGAGGATGCAACTACAATGTTTGCTATGATGTATTTCATTTGAAATCTTATGGTTTTTTAATGTTGATGTTAATCTGTTTAATCAGTTACGTTAAAGATATTATTTATTCTGTTGCTAAAAAACAGACCATATGGGCCTTTGACCTTTTATCTGAGTAAAAAAATGAAATGAAATTTCACCAGCTAGTGTAAAAACGCTCATCGGATGAGGACAAAAATTAGATAGCAGTTTTGTTTTCAATTAATTCAGTTACCTATATCTACCAAATTTGATCATAATACGCTCGTAAATGGAAATTTATCCAAGTTGGTGCAAAACTAAAAATGGTGCCTTTTTTGAGACACAGAATAGACGATTTGTCGACGACAGCCGCCATTACATGATAGAAGAGTAGATTTTACTTATTTTTTATCAAAATTATTGAGCAGAGAACAAAGAGAGGCACAGTAATCTTTACTCTACCATCATCTAATGGCGGCTTGATTCGTCTGATAAAACTATCGTCCATATGACGACAGGTTTTTTTAAAGGTTTATAGGTCAGAGGTACAATATGCTGAGGTTTTTTTGCAATAAATACCAAACTAACTAGGACCATGTACTGCCATTAATGTCCTCGCTCTGCTCTGTAAAATGAGCTTCGTTCAATTGACTTAATTTGGCTCATTAACATAGGCCTACTCATTAGAAGATTCAAAAACTTCGTTCATTATTAAGATGAATTAAGTCTGGCAAAAACTATAATTAATGTAATATATCGCATTGCCATTACATTAAGCAAAAAACATTGAACTTGGAAGCGTAATAAAGAAAGTAACGCGGACAGGCTAACTGGACAGTAGTTTTACGATCAAATTTTTTTTTAATTCTAGCCTCTACAAGTAAGTACAAAATGGAAGCTACTCACAACTGCGACAGCATTGGACGCCAGGACCTCGGCAGGTGTTAGCACAACAAAGTAGGCCATGTTGGTCATTACGTAGACAAGGGTCACTAGTGGCAATGAAATCCATATGGCCCTTGGTAGATTCCTGCATAATAGAAAATTGGTTTTTTTCATAAACGTGGCGCCACTGTGGTTCAGTGGTTTAAGTCCAAAACTCTAAGGCTGGAATCACTAATGACTTTTAGAGCTTCCTCGACTTGAAAAGATTCCAAGCCAGGCTCTGATGACGACATTTCTACATTTTCTCTGAATGGAAAAATGATGTATTTGCATCCTGTTTAAAGTCGAGGCAATTCTAAGTCATAAGTGACCCGAGCCTAGAATCCCGCGTATACCACATGGATGTTTGTATTGTAACCCCACGCACAAGCTATGGCTTATGTGGCACCCCATCCCATTAACAAAATTTAGAATTGTACATGATTGTATACTGTAGGTTTACAGTGTAGTGGTTAATTAAAACTGGCTAGTTGGATGCACTGTGGTTAAGTTGTGATAAGATTTTTGCTGCATTGGACAGAATAGTCCCTCTGCCATAGCCTCAATTGGGCTGCTTGTAGAGCAATAATTCTAATTCTAAATACAAATAGATCCCAGGCTACAATCTACACAAAATTACCGCCATTTTGCTACTTTGCACGATATTTTATCTTGGGATTCGCCAATTTCCGAACTATGAATCGTACCAGCCTAGATTAATTTGATGTGCATCGCGTTTCATAGGAAATGATATTATAACAAGTGCATCGCCAAACAGTAGGGCATCCATTCCAAGGATTAACTTGTGGAAACCATCAGTGATTGCCTACTTTCACTGGGTTAAACAGATGTACTGTACGTTGTATGTATTCCTCGTACATAAAAAAAAGTATGAATATGTATGATAAATAACGTCCTGCCAGTAGCAAATGTACATATAAGGCCTATACGTAAAAAAAAACAAAGTTAAAATGGCGGGCTGATGGCTATCCCTTAGTGACCACAGTTAAAATAGTTTCCAACTTATGCAGCATTTAAGAAATGACCATGTGAAGGCGCCGCACACAAATCTGACACTAACGATACTCTCGTGCTTTATTAAAATTAATAATAAGTCTACTTAAAGAGTTGATACATGGGTTACATCCATTAATTAAGAGCAACCATTAGGAGAGCTGTTTTGAATTTCCCCTAAATATACGCTAGTATCAAATTTTATTAAAAATCTTAAAAAACCGCAGGTAAAAGCGCTTGTGTAAATTTCTTATACGCAATTTTGGCAAGACCATACAGTACTTTCAATTAGGAATCTTGCTTTACATAGTATGAAATTCATTTCATAATTTTAAAACTAAATTTAGACCTTTTGTGAACAGCATTACTGGTATCTCATTACCGTATATGTCGCATAAGGTGTTTTTCCTCAAAGTTGGCAGATAAAAATATTTACAAATCAACAAATAGAATTTTCTAGTTATAGCAGTTTCAATGCGTTCACGTCTCTTGAACATATTTTTAAACATCCTCCAAATTTAAACTTTCTTACAATCATAACTGTATTAGTAGAGTTTATAATGGTCCGTATGCCCTCATTTTAGCATACGACGTAACGGCATTTTCGTGAACTAAAATTCCGAAGCGCTAGATCGCGTTTGCTGCACGCTCCTTAGCTCCTGATCATTAGTGTTTTTGTTCTATTGAATAGTGTACACATGTAAAACATGTAAATAGAAGTTACCTACTTGTATGGATTTTTCAGTTCCTCTGTTACAAAGTTGAGGCAATTCCTATTTAAAAAAAAAAGGAATGCATTGAAAATGATAGTCAAATCTCAAACGGTGCAACCGCCATTTTAGGAAATAAAAGATCGCAAAAATCTTACCATCCTGAATAAGAAAAGAGCCCGGAATAAAATGCGAGGGCAATATAACCTGGTTCCCTTGTGGAACCTTCAAAAGCCGACTCAAAGTTCTGAGTCTTGCCTATAACACAGAAAGTAGAAAAATATAATTAAAACTTGCAGGCTAGTTACATGTAATGCAAATAATTTCCAAGCGAGAGTAACATGTGCACGGTTAAAACGTGCTAGCTAGCTAGATCAGGTTAACAAATTAAATGTTTATTCGACCTTCTTTTAGGCTGGAATCACTAATGACTTTTAGAGCTGTCCGACTTGAAAAAAAACCCACGACAGGAGGATATAATGACGCGATGTGTCCATTCTCTCTGAATGGAAAAATGACATATTCTCAACCTGTCTTGGGATTTGTTCAAGTCGAGACAGCTCCAAAGGTCATTAGTGATTCCAGCTGTACTGTGCGCGTAATTCACTGGAAGCCAAAATATGAAAAATACGTAAGTTTTCGGAATAACCAATTCACCTCACCCAATCGTTCCCTTGTTCTTTTTTTACAAGATAAAACTTTAAAATAAAATTAAATAGATTAGCCCAGGATTAATGTAATTCTGGAGGACCGCGGCCTCAAACCGCTGTAAAAGTGAATGGAATGTTTCGTACTAGCTTGGACGAAATTTGTATATATTTGTTGATGATAAAAGTAACCAATAGAGTGAATGATTAATGTAAAAAAACTGGCATGCAAATTATTAGTAAGTAAAATTGTAGTTTATAATTACCCATGCTGAGAAAAACTAATCCAGAAATTATGATGATTACTAAGGCAAAGATTTTGGTGAACGTGAATATATCCTGAGTTCGAGTTGCCCATTTCACGTTGGCGCAATTCACAAACGTCAAAAAACCTACAAAGAAAAAAATATATAAACCTAATTAAAGTACGCTCTGATTTATAATCTATCTGCTAGCCGTATTATAGGGACCTGAAAGGAACAGAGATCAAATATTGTAATACACATCTCTGAAACTCCAAAGCTCCACCATAGCTCGACACATACTGCAGTTACATGGACATTTAAAACACTTTTTGATTTAATAAAAACATGAAAATGTTTGGAGCCCATTATATACCATCCCTGATTGTTACCATCTGGAATTCAAATACATTAAGGGTTGGCTTGACAACCAGCCAACCTGGTGATTCTGAGAAAGCTAATCAATGTTTACTTTGGGGATCTGCGAACCTGTAATGACCACTGGAAGTGAATGGATCTAGCGCCAAAATTATTGCATGTAACGCTAAAAAAATCTTTAGGTTTTATTGGCCAATCAACTTGAGCATGTGTTTGTGCAATGTAACTTAAGAGAACAAAATAGGCCTAAATAAAATTAATCTGATACAAGTAATTAAATTAGGTACATGTCTGCTAAACACTCACAGATAATAATAGCAGCCAGGAGGCGGATGGCGCTATCTGGCGGTTGACATGTCGGAAAGAATGGCGTTAGGGCATATTGAGCGAATGTGAGCGCTGTAATGGCATTTCCCGTTGGATTGATGACGACAAGAGCAACCCAGAGGTAGAGAAACGCTGGGAGTGGTCCAAAAGCTTCTTGGATGTAGGCATAGTCACCACCTAATGATATTCCATGACAAATAATCACAATCAATATAAGATCCAGCAAAAACATATGGGACATTGACGCCAAAAAACAAACATGCGAAGCCTACGGTATGTAAAAACATCATGGCAAAAAGTAGGCCTATAGCCAGTGTAAGAATTAAATTCCTAAATTTCCAGTAGACCTTGGACAACTTTAAAATTTTTTTTTCTTTTTACTCTTGTGTTAAAAAAAACTTTTCCAACAAGGACATTATGCACAACTCAGTAATGTCATCAGCATTTGTACACTTATAGCTTCTCTATACTGTGCTTATATGTAGTAATGAACTAAAGAACTATCATAAAAATAGAACGCGCTGCATGCGTGGATCGCTTCGATATACTGTACTGTGACGTACCTTCGTGTTCTGCTCGGTGCGTCTTTGTCGTCGTCCTTGGCCTCCGCGATTCTCTTAACCCTTACGCGTTACTGCTACTAACT
>JAQIYI010001868.1:0-10680 GCA_034700265.1 Polyzonium germanicum
GTTTAGGAGGCTACCGACAAAGAATCTTTGAAATTTCAAGTGTGGGTTTTTGTTAGCAGGTAAAACCTATACATACTGTAAGCTTACAGTAAAACTATTGTACTGAAATCTTAAAGGCCTATATACGAGCGTATTCATTTGCTTCAAAGGCTTCAATTGGCAAACATGTAGGAGGCCTAACAAAAAAGCCTCTCTAAAATAATAGGGTTAATCTTAAAAATGAAAATACCGCCATTGTTTTTTGTGTATTTTTTCTTCTAATTCAAACAGTCTAGGCCTAATGATGAAAACCGCAATTAAATTTTTGTATTTGTTTCTTCTGTCTTTTAATAGGCAATAAAACATGCCCAGCCTGCACACATTGTATAGCTGCCTTCCAGATTGGGCCTAGTTATCTATATAACTTTCTAAATTGTGATCCTAGATAAGAAAATTGCATATAGGCCTCCATAATCCTATATAGTAACTAAATGAGATGCTCAATAGGCCTATCGTGGATTATGTAATTTTGTTGTGCAATTGCGACCAGTCGAGATATAGGCAAAGTACTAAGGCTTGGATCATTAATGACTTTTAGAGCTGTCGACTTGAAAAAATCCCAAAACAGGCTCTGGGATCCTCCCATTCTCTCTGAATGGAAAAATGACGTTTTCTCAGCCTGTCTTAAATCTTGGGATTTTTCAAGTCGAGACAGCTCTAAAACTAAAAGTCATTAATGATTCCGGCCTAACAGTCTGCTAGTAGTACTTCGTTCGCTATTACAATTAAAATAGACCTACTGTGGATTGACCATCTCATTTGTATTTGTTTGTTTGAAATCAATAAAACGATAAACCAAAGTTCTGACGATCTTTTCCGAATATCCCGTTTAGACGAGCTGTCAGCAGATAAAAATCGATCGGATTTAATGACGTAATGATTTATTTATTATTATTATAATCCATTTCGTTTGTTTTATCTGAAGCCACCCAAAAAAACATGGTTATTACACCTAATAAAACTGCTAATAAAACAGCAGCAGGCCTTTAGGCCTACAGAGGATTACGATTTAGGGGTATGTTCAAAAGTGGTCTCGATTACTAAGCTTGCAAACCACTTTGTTTTGACAGGATTAAAAAGTTAGGCCTTGCAGCTAGGCTACATGCTAGCTGGACGCCATCTTGGATTGAATTATATATTTTGCGTCAGAAGGCCTATATTAATGTTGGCTGCTAATTTCTAGGCTAGAAAATGCTTATCGACACTTAAGTTAGAATTCGCGTTGGCGGTTGTTTTTTTAAATAATAATTCTCAAGCTGCCCATTTATTGTGCTCGGGGCGACTTGAGAGCCCAACCTCAAGGCGCGTTCGCACTAAAAGCTAAAACTAGAATCTTCAATCCTGTATGGATCCCAAACATATAAGGCGTAAAATAACCAACTTTATATAATGCTTGCTTGCATCTT
Organism: Polyzonium germanicum; assembly: GCA_034700265.1. NCBI lineage: Eukaryota > Metazoa > Arthropoda > Diplopoda > Polyzoniida > Polyzoniidae > Polyzonium > Polyzonium germanicum. Next base: position 1,446 of record JAQIYI010001868.1, read on the forward strand.
AGTTTGCATTGCTTGCTTTTACAGTTAACTCGTAAAATAAAAACAGCCAGGCTAAGATTAGTCGCTTTAATTGGTGCACCTTAGCTCAACAAATTAATGTTGTCACAGTATGCTGTGAAGTGTGAACGCGTCATCAGTTTCTTCCTTAATTTGTTCCACCCAGAGACTATAGCATTATACTCTATAGTCTCTGGTTCCACCAGCTGAGATCAGGACCGGTCCTTTACGGTCATTGGAGGCCAGGACCTGGGCGCTGCCTAACACAGTCCAAGTCAGCTTTTTTTTCTTTCTAAATTTTAAATATAAATTTTTATTTTTTACATTTTTAATGTCTGGCCCGCCTTTTTTGTTTCATTTTTTTCTTCTTATACTTGACTATCGGATTATCAGTTGTGGCCAAATATGGCAATTGGACGCCTAGTTTCGCATCTAATGATTGTTAGCCTATGTTCTATTTTGTCCTTTCTAACAACCGTACAGTAACGCTTGCATTCGTAGGCCTATTGAAAGGCCAATGATGCGATAGTTTGCGGTACCCGGTATAGGTTTTTTGTACATATATTTTAAATATATTTGGCTCGTATTTGTCATATATTTTTAATATTCGCATTAAAAATATATTTGTGCACAATATATTTAAAATATATTCAAGATACCGTACATTGGCATATATATATGCCATGCTTACAGTATGCAATATATTTCAAATAAATTTCATTTCCGTCTGGGAAGGAAGCATTTTCTCTAAATAAATTTGCTATTTGTCTGGTCTGCGCGCATAGCAATTGTTGCTGGAACAATTGTTCCTTCCGGCAACTGTAGGCCTACTTGATTCCAACTGTGATAATTGAGGAAAAATGCACGCACGCACGCACGAAGCATCACAATAAGTGCATAATCATAATAAAATAAGCTAAACAAACTTAATTTAATTCTGATTGTAATGCGCGAAGCTGGTGTTCGGGAGGTTTCGTCCCACAACTGGCCGCATTTAGATGCGGTAATTCAATTAACTTATAGATGGTGCACGATTGTTGTCCAATTAGATTGAAAGGTAAATTTTCTGGATTTATTTTTTGTCACTAGGATTCGGCCCCAGATCTCGCGGGAGCTGATCGACATGCGCAGGCTGTGCACGTCGGTGACCCCCGGAGAACCTCAGGTGATCCTCGGCAACCTTTCGGACAAATCGTTCACATACGACTACGTGTTTGACATGAACTCTGTCCAGATGCTCATCTACGAGACGTGCGTTCAGCAGCTCATAGAAGGGTATGTCAAACCACTTTAATAAAGTTTAATAGTACCGTATACAAAAGTTTTGCAAACTAACCTTTTGCTTACTTTTTCAGGTGTTTCGAGGGTTACAATGCCACTGTTCTCGCCTACGGACAGGTGAACACGACTTCATCTGTCTAAAGCTCCGTTTACACTAGAGGAAATATAAAAGAAAAAATTATTTAACTTAAGCGCCTTAGTTCACGGTAAACACAAAAACTAGGTCTAGAGTCTTGAGCAAAATAATGTCGCGTTTCTCAAAGCGTAAAATAAAACCACCCAAGCTAAGATATGTTTTGCCGCATCTTAGCTCAACAGAGGAATCTTTTAGCTTTACTGTGAATGCACCATAAGAGGAGGCCTACAATTTATGACATTTATACAAGTCACAAAGTAAATAAGTCTTTGAATAGGGTGAATAAAGTTGAGTTTCAACTAAGTAGCTATTGCTTGCACGCCTCGCTCCATTTAATTTCAATTCCAGCCGTAATGCCCAAGCAAAGTAGGCCTACAGTCAATGGAGCAGAGAAAACGCTGGTTAAATTATGATTTAATAATCAAAAATATTGGCCTGAACTCCCGGCGATAGCTTATTGCTGACGAGGAACTTTAAGCTACAAATGAGGTCGAGCTTAGACCACACGAAAAAAAATTATACCGTATATATTTTCTTATTTTCTTGGTTGCAGACCGGAAGTGGAAAGACGTACACGATGGGAACCGGGTTCGACGTTCACGTCGAGGAAGACGAACTGGGAATCATTCCTCGCGCCGTCGAGCATCTGTTCGAAGGGATCGAGGAACGACGGGAACGAGCGTACATCAACAACGAACCGTTGCCCGAATTCAAGATCCACGTCCAATTCATGGAACTCTACAACGAGGACATAATAGATTTGTTCGACACTGCCAGTCACATCAAGGTTACAGGCGGCGTTTCTCATATTTCTTTTTCATATTTGTAATAAAGACAATCAAGTCAATTGGCTAATTAATTCCAAGTGATTCCTATCGGTAATTTTGAAAGAAAGATTTTTCTTGCAGAAATCATAGTTAATTAATAATAAGTGTAATAAATTCAATCAAATATATGCCAATAAAAGACCAAACTGATTGTTATTGTTCCTTTAAGCGCAGTTAAAACATGTAACTCCAGTAAAATAAAACTTTTGCATACTGGTACCCGGTATAAGAAATATTTTCTCTGAAATTATAAAAACTATTTTCAACTTGAAAATAAGTTGCACTAATTTTTGTTCATTTCAGAGAAACTATTTCTTAAATGTTCTCCCTGGCTACCATCTAGTCAATAACTTTCATTATTAACTTGGCTAAACAGGGCAAGAGGTCGTCAATCAAAATTCACGAGGAAGCAAACGGTGGCATTTACGCAGTTGGCGTCACTACTAGAGTGGTCACATCCAAGCAAGAAGTAATTAGCCCTCCATGTAATTAAGTTTTTCCATGCATGCATTGCAAGAATTGTACAAATCTAAGCTTCCACTTGGCATTTAAACATAGACTCTGCAATGTCTCAAAGTGGGAGCTCTATCGCGAACGACGGCGAGCACAAATATGAATGTCTCATCGTCCAGATCGCACGCCATCTTCACGTTGCACATCAAACAGCAGCGGATATCCAAGACCAAAGATGAGGATATGGAAGTGGACACGTCGGACACTGTCAACGAGTTCGAAACCGTTACGGCCAAGTTCCATTTCGTCGACCTGGCGGGTTCCGAACGGCTGAAGAGGACGGGTGCGACGGGCGACCGAGCCAAAGAAGGAATCTCCATCAACTGTGGACTGGTAGTTACAGCTTGGCGGCCCTAATGCTAGCTTGAGACTTTAAAAAACCTCCTAAACCTTTCCATTTATTGAACTTTTCAGTTGGCTCTGGGCAACGTTATTTCGGCCCTGGGTGACGTCACCAAGCGAGGCAGCCACATCCCGTATCGAGACTCGAAACTCACTAGACTGCTCCAGGATTCTCTCGGTGGAAACAGGCAAGCGCCGTTAATCTACCTACTCCTGAATGCTGTGGTGCGAGAAAATAAATCAGCTATGACCAAAATGTTGGCTTTTTTACCCTTTCAGTCGCACGCTTATGATAGCGTGCGTATCGCCGTCGGACAGCGACTTCATGGAGACTCTGAACACCCTCAAGTACGCGAATCGAACACGCAACATAAAGAACAGAGTGATCAGAAATCAGGACAAGAACAGCAAGACGATCGCCAGTCTGCGGAACGAAATCCAGCAACTCCAGCTCGAGTTGTTGGAATACAAACAAGTGAGCTGACTTACAAATTTAGAATTTAAATTGGAATCTGAGATGGGCACGTTTGGACAGCTTTTCAATTCCCGTTGGCCAACCTTTCATCGATTTTCGCCAGAACACGCGCGATAGGTCGATCAATTGTTTCGGCAATTTCCTTCTCGCTTTATTCTTCGCTTCCATATGCTTTCTTCATTTAAAGGGGAAGCGACACTGATTGTCAATTTTCAAAAAAACAAAAATATCGTCTAAGCACAATTTGAAGACAAATATTCCATGAAAAAAGTCTGAATCCTGTTACTCCATTCGATTTTCAATGGTTCTCAATGGTTGACACAGGGCAAGCGAGTGTTGGTCGACGGTGAAGAAAGCATCAACGACATGTTTCATGAGAACACCATGCTGCAGACGGAGAATAACAACCTGCGAGTCCGCATCAAAGCTGTGCAAGAGACCACCGAAGGCCTAACGATGAAGAACACTCAACTGCTCGCAGAAAAGGCAGCTGGAAAATGGATCGCTGCCGGTAGGCGTACTGGGAATAGCATTCTTAATTTGCGTGTCCAATTTCTAAGACGAATTTATCCCGTCTCAGGTGGTGACGCTTCGGACATAAGTGGAATCATTCAAGGGTACATCAAAGAAGTGGAGGAGTTGAGGGCGAAACTGTTGGAAGCCGAATACACGTGTCAGGCACTGAGGCGCAGCGCTTCCAGAACGCAAACGAGATTGTCCACGAGTCCGCTGCATTCGCACGCGGTCGCCGTCTCAGGTAGAATCCACCTGAAATCCTGCCCCATCAGGATTCTGATCACCCTGATCTGTTTTTCATCTGATCTTCCATTGCGATCATATTAACACACTAAACACAGCTCTACAATAATTATTCTCTTCTTATCAGGCATTTACGACATTGGGTGCGATGCAGAGATGGGCAGCGTCGATACGATCCTCACAGAAGCGAAAAAAGACCTCGAGAAACTACGTGAAAAAGAAGAACGAGTCAAGAAACGGTTATTCACTTTAAAAGCATTTTAAAATATCCATAAGTTTCTAGACCCGAATTTAAGTAATAATAATAAACTAACTTTTCCTCACTTGATTCTTTTATCAATTTCCGTTTTGCCCCGTCAAAATTAAACCAGATTGAAATGAGTTTAGCCTAAATGGATTTTCAAATTCTAGCAGAAGCGCTGAGCATGTAAGTGGCAAAGACGCGGAGGGAAAACTGTCCTTTGATGAGGACGATGTGGAAGCTTGCAAAAACCTTGAAGAATCAAACGTTAGTACATTGGAGAGAGATTTTTAATTTGTCAGCAAACGATTGATTTGATTTTCTTTTATGTGCAAATTAATTGCAGGATGGAAACGAAGAAGAAAATGAAGAAAATGGAGAAGATGAAGAAGAAAACAACAACAGCGACAGCAGCACGGACACGGACACTGATGGTAGGCCTTGGCTCATTTATGACGGCATAACATTTTAAATACCATCCATAATACCAATAAGCTAACCATGCGTTCGATGACGTCCCGCTCAAAAGAGAACCTTCAGTATCGTTCGGACGTGGCAGAGCTGACGAGCGAGATCTCGATAAAGCAGAAACTGATCGAAGAACTCGAGCTGAGTCAGAAACGGCTGAGTCAGATGCGACACCACTACGAAGAGAAGCTGATTCAGCTGACCAACAAAATGCGAGAGACTCAAGATGAACGCGACAGAGTCCTGGCCAACATGGGTCAGTCTAATTTCTGAATTTCGAAAATTAAGAGATTAGTACATTGAGAATAAGACTTACATGTAAGTCGTTTCTTGCACAAACATCGCAGGCAACATTGAGAACAACTCTGGCGAAAAGGTGAAGAAAGTGAAGGAGGACTACGAGAGGAAGTTGAGCGAGATGATGGGCGAAGTGAAGAAGATTCAGGCTGCCAAGAAGGAGCACGCTAGAATACTAAAGAACCAGGGTCAGTTTGAGAAGCAAGTGAAGGCATTACGTACTGAAGTGGACGACATGAAGAGAACCAAGGTGAGATACTGTTATTTTATTTGAAACAACTTAAATTTTGAATAAGCTAATTTACAGTTTAAATCTTCTTTTTGAATAATTTTAAACTATGCTAGTGCGATATGTCACATTCAGTTTCTGTTGCGAACCTAAACTTAACTTTGAGTAATTGTTTGTTTGTTGATGCAGGTGAAGCTGATGAACAAGATCAAAGAGGAAGCCAGTCGCCGCAAGGAGACCGAGCAGCGGCACAACCGCGAGTTCGCTCAACTCAAGAAAGAATCTCGAAAGCGAGAGAATCAACTGCGAACGTTGGAGGCCGAAAACAAGATGAAGGACGTGGTGATGAGGCGGAAGCAAGAGGAAATCTCGGCCTTACGTAAAGGCTTTAAGCCGATGTCGGATCGAGTGGCTGGACGCGTGCCCGTTCGCTCGAGGAGTCAACAACAGAGCATCGTTGCTCATCATAAAGGTGAGCGCCGTGACAACAAATTAGGTCCGCTCTTGGCCCATTCATTCGATTCGAACTTAGTAAAGAAACTGACAACTACATCTGTGCTAGCTTCCAACAGGAAAATGGCGGCTGGGTCGCCCAAAGTGGCAAAATCAAAATGGCAGCACCTCGAGAAAGACGTGAGTGAAGAACCATCACATGAGTCCACGACACTAGAATACCTTGATAGCCAGTGGGATTGCGGCTAAACAACAAGGCCTAATTAAAAAGTTTTTTTGAATCCTTCTCGTGAAGATCACGAAGCTGGTGCTTAACAAGACTACGATTACGACCTTGGATGCGGACATGGAGCGGCACCTGAGGGACCGCGAAAACCTGACCAGAAACCTGGAGAAATATCTCAAGAAACGCGACGTGGCCACCATGGAACGCAAAGCGCCGGGCATTTTGCGTGACCTGGACGATCAGATCGAGTCGCTCCGAACCAACATCGACTACATCCAAGAGAATATCACCGAGTGCCAACGCTCAATCATTCAGATTGAAGAGTCCAAAGTGAGTGTGGCAACACTAAAATCGTTTTTGAGATCAACATTAGAGATTGACTTGTTTTGATTGGTTCTTGTTGGAGGGACCTGATCTTCTGGACTTGGGAAGCATGGTTAGCGGACTGGGCGTCGAGGAAATTAAATATCTAATGAGCAAGCTTCTGAACATGACCATCAGCCAGGTGATAAGAATATTTAAAAGACAAAATAAAATTCTAAAGTTTCAAAACATTCAAGTTACCGTACTAAAAGCGTTTTTCGACTTTTAAGAGCGTTTCTGCGACGCAGAGCGAAACCAGCCGCAAAGAAGCTGCGGCTAAAATTCAAAAACTGGAGCAGGAAAATCAGATGCAGAGGCAACTGATGGACCACCTTATAGCCAACGGCGACATATCCGACTACTTGTTCACCGCCAACAACGGAAGTTGGCGTAAGTCCACCGAAAAACGCAAATGGGCCTACTCAGTGTTCCAAAAACAGCTCCCTATTTCCATCCGTAATATTTTAGCATGTTATCTTAAAAACTTAAAAATGAAGTTGGCCCATTACCTATTACGAGTATAAACAAATAAATGCTTATAATAGGCCTTATATAAGCTATACTTCCTTAGACATTACGGTAAAAATATGGAATTTGTATATTTCGACTAATTTCTCAATTTCATTTAAATAAACAGCGCCTTCAGAAACAGACAGCGCGGCGTCCTCTCGATCAGCTTCGCCTATAGACCCGTGAGTGAAAACTAGTAGGCTAGTCTTGTACAAAAAGTAATGATACTTATAATTTTAAAATTAATAATTCAAAATCCACAACTCAGATGCATCTATGATAAGAACAAAAAATAGTCAACCCATCAACCCTTGTGCAACGGTCAAACCAATCATCTTGCCCCATTCTTTAAGCTCAATACATGGGCGATGAAACCAACCTCGAGTTTGAAACTAACATTTAAAACTAAACATTCTAAAGTAAAAAAGGATAAGAAAAAAAATCATTTTTTTCTTACATTCCAAGCGTCGTCTCATCCAAGTTCATCTTCCGACAACGAGTCATTTCCTTACTAACGTAGAATCTCCCCTTCCTTTTTTCTCTCCTGTTTCCTCTCGACCATCCCTGTCGCTGTCTGTTCTTCTCGTGTTAACATCCTGTGCACTAATATCACTGTCATTCATGGTCACCACTCTTAGTCACTTGGTGTCGATGGCATTGTTACTTTTCACCTTCTTCTGCGCATACGCAGTCTTCCAAAGGTTCATCGTCGTGAACACATGACGATGGTTCAAAGACCGTGTAACGTGTCTGTTCACGGTTCTGATGATTATCTAGTCATCCGACTGAGAGCTAATGTATGCTCAAACCGACTTTACGAAACTGATGTATGCGCACTTCTTTAATGCATGTAAACTCTGAACTTATTTTCTTTCACATGGACATGCGCCAGCATCTTGTTCTCTGAAAAATGACATTTAACGTAAACTTTATTAATAATTTATACTGTTAATTGATATAAACTAATAGGCCTACAGCCTAACTTGCATGATGACAACTACATCTATAGACTATTGTCCAACCAAGTTAATTTTTTATTGTTTTTGGAATAATTCTTGCTTTGATCGTTCATCTGTTTGATATTAATTTAATTTGCAATTTACCTTGTTCGCCATTTTTCTTTCTTTTTGTTTATTTTCGTTTTGCTTAATTCCGACCATCAATGTCCTTTTAGAATGTCCTCGACCGGAAACACTTTCGTCTTGTCGTCGAGCACTGACTCGATCAAACGAAGCAAGGTACAAAACTTCAAACTTTTAACTTATTTTCTAAATATACTCTAGTTAGTTTGAGAACTTATTTTCTTATCTTTCTTTTAGAATGGTTTGTCAAATTTAAACTTACATAAAATGACTGCTTTTTTAATTAAGTTCCTTACAAATGAATTTAATCTTAACTCATTGCGTCTGACGCTTTTTAATTACCAAGGCACGTCGTCGAACGGCTGCCAATCCGGAAGAACTTCTTTACGTCGGTGGATTGGGCTTGGACGCCCAATTGCCCGTTGTCAAAGTGACTGGCGTAGAAGTGCAGCCCTTGTCCACTTCCGCCTACACGACCGGAATGAAACCAGCTTCAAATTTGAGGTGAGCTGATTGTCAGCAAATCCTTTGGGTCTGTCATTATAAAAATATTAAAATGCTTGGGGGTGGAAACTATCTCGTTACAGAATGACGCAGAGTTCGTCGTACACTGGTGGTCAGTCGCGACCACCGGTCATGGCCAAAGTGATCACAAACACCGTACCACAGTCGTCGCTACGCAAACCGAGCGTTGTCGTCTCTTCCAATGCTTCTAGCACTCACACTACTACCACTTCTTCTTCTTACACTAATAAGTGAGTTCAGTTAACAGCCTCGCGTTAACCGCGATTATTTAATTTTTCATGCATGATTTGTTTTTTCTTCTTAATTAACTTCACAATCATATTATTTTACTCAATGTTATTCGCAATTGAGTTTCAATTTAATAATACGAAACTTGATGTAGGCCATAATAATTTAAATGCATTCTTCGCATGCTGGTTGTTCTCTAACCGCGTTTAATTTAATTATAACCTTAAAAGCGCAATTAGCTTTGTGAATTGCCTATTTAACTCGGATGCGGGGCTCGAAACAA
>JAQIYI010001869.1:0-10678 GCA_034700265.1 Polyzonium germanicum
CATTAATTTTGTGTCCACCCTCCTTCCTGTCTCTCCTTCCTGTGTCTCCTTTCCTCTCTTCAGTATTCATGTTAAGCAACATGGGCCAGAATTTTTTGATCCCAGGTAAGGAAATATGTTTCAATGGATCACGTGGTCAATTGTAACCTTTAATTGTCCCGTATATATTTTGCCTTGCGTCTTGCTACGACGTACGTTTACGCGTACACAGCCGCCGAGAACGTTTTCTATTCTTGACGTGGTTTGTGACCGTTTAGCATCTGTGTTAAATATCTTTGTACCAGTATTTCATCAAATCTCGATATGATGTTTTTTCTATGCTCATGGTTATCGTGCTCAATTGGTGTCAATTCAATGATTTAATTGGTTTTTTTACAAATCCTATATGTCCATGCAAAATTGTTGTCTTTTTCTTAAGTCTAATTATTTTCTTCAAAAATATAATTGTTTTTTCTTTCTTTTATTTCTTTTCCAGTCATCTCCTTGAGAAGAATTCAGAAGGTAAGTTTTAAGTAAATTTTCAAAGTGCGGTTAATATGTTTTATTGTAATGTTAAATTTTAATTATTTATTTTTATTCTCGTTTAATTTAAAGATGTTATCCGTGCTGCGAAATTAGGAGATCTTATTTCAGTAAGTGATTTGATCAGTTGTCCCAGCTAGCGAACGACGCTAGTAGACTGAAATGACTTGTAAATTCGTGTGTACATGTAATTAATTATTTTAATTTTTGGTCAGTTAAAGGAATTAAATTCCAAAGGATTCAGCTTGTTGTCAATCGACCAGTATGGAATGAGTGCTTTGCATCACGCGGCTCAAAACGGTCATAAGCTCGTCGTCCAGTACCTAATTGCCAACGGTAAGTAATTTCACCCACAGTGTGAGCGTATGCAGAAATAATTTTGAATTTTTTGCATTAAAATTTATTGCTTTTTATTTGTTTATTCATTTCTTCGCATGCCAGCTCCTGCAACGATTCTCAATATGGTCGACGGCGAGGCGTAAGTATAAAACGACTAAAACCTCCTTTTAATTAAGCCTTGTATGTAAAATCTGATAACGTGTTTAAATTTATGCGCTTAGTGGTCAGACTGCTCTTCACAAAGCGGCCTTCTTTAGACGACGGACTATTTGTTGCACTCTCGTGGCTGCCGGAGCGTCTTTGGCCATAAAAGATAATCAGGTTTTTTTTTCTTTTTCTTCGTTTAGTCTACATTGAATTTATATTTGCGATTGTATTTAACTGATTTATTTTTTAAGGGCATGACGCCCAAGCATCTTGCCAAAAGGGTACATGATGATGATTTGACGGCGTATTTTGAAAGTGAGTGGGCCTATAGGCTATTTAAATTATATAAATGTAAATTCAAAAGGGACTAGCCTAGATTGTTTTTATCATTTTTGTATTTTGAAATCCATCCTGCTTTCTCGTCAAGGACAAGAAGAATTTCTATTGGTCATAGCGAAGGAACAAGAGACGACAGTCTGAAGCCCGACATCAAGTGGGTCCGAAGTTCTTTTATCGCTCGCTTCTTGGAACCGGTGAGTTTTTTTACAAACGACCTAAATTATAGGCCTGGTGCGATATCGACGATGCGCACTTGAGCGACGACGAAAGCAAGATTCCGAATCACACATTTGTTACACAAAGCATAAATCCCGACGAACCGATTAGATCATACCATGCTGAAAGAAAATCATGCGTAGCTCAAAAATGTTCCCCAAGAATTATCGCAAAAGAAAGAAGAAAAATACTAGGCCTAATGTTGGAAGAACGTATTTATTTTGGTGCCATGAGGTTCTGTCGGCAAACACACCCCTCGAAAGGTACACGATTAATAGTACTTTTCGTTGCCGTTTATGAACTAATGACCTCACTTTTTTTAAATGCTTTGCATTTCATTTTCTTTTCTTTCTTTTTTTTTTGGTCTCTTTTTCTTCATGTATTGCATAATACAGTTATGTATATATCTTAAATATTTATGCTCATTCATTATGTATATAATTATATTTTATTTTCGGTGTCGTTATTTTTATCTTAATTACTACTAATTGCATACATACAGTATATATAAATAGTTGTATTATTATTATTACTATCCTCATAGTTGTAATTTGATTAAGATCATCTTTATATAAATATCTCTTTGAGATTTAAAACAATTTTTTTATTTAAATTATATTGTTGCAGTGGACACTTCGATATTAGATCCTTATTACGAACTGATTCTTTTTAATTAGTTTACAAACTAAACTGAACAATTCTGCAATTCTAGATGTTTAATTTAAACTTATAATCTTAAAGGAAAATCATCATCTTCAGCAATCAACTTCTTATTAGTGAATTTTAAAAAGTACGGTTTAACCAAGTTTTACTGTATCGGTTACATAACTTTCACATGTGGCAAAAGTACGCGCGCGGCTGATCGTACTTTTCGCTACATTGATTTTGATAAGGTCGCATAATATGCATGTTTTATTCTTCTCTCTTAGCTCTTCTGTATGTTGGCCACAAGCCAGGAATTAATTAACTATCGGATGAATAATTAATTAATTTTAAAAAGTTAGGATTACATTGGATTGTGTTTACATTCAATTTATATCTTTGCTACATTTTATTGATTAACTTAACTTCTAAATCTAGATTATTCAAAAATAAATATTAATTTAGATTTGCTTCTTAATGCAGTTTTTAGCTTTGCTCGATTGAGATATTTTCTTTTTTTAACTAATCAATTAATTAACATGAATTCTGATATTTATATTTAAGCATTTTATCAATTATTCAATTCTAGATTTCATTCATGAGGTCTATAGAATAGTAAACTATGGTATTGTTTAAATCAAATTTTAACCCCACCACCCCTACCGTCGACATATTGAGGTTATTGCCCCTTGAACTGCATCAATTAATTCACATCAACTGGTACGTTTTCAGCGCGTCATTCAAGCGGCTAATAATTATTCATTCCAGAGTTTAGATTACGGATTGTTATTTAGAGAAGTTTACAGAGTTTAAATTAGTTAAAAATAGATGTTGTTGATGTGCATTAGTTGATGTGGATCAATGATGCACCAAATGAGGAGGTCGCTGGAGTGGTATTAGCGTGTATCATTGGTGCTGGTGTTAAGGTTTTACAGTAAGATATATTATTATTTTCAAAAGCTGTTATTGGCGACAAGAAGACAAACAAGAATCGTCTATTTACTCCGATAGACATTCAGGTGAAAATAAGAGAAAAACTATTTTTAATAAATGCGCTCCTGAGCAATTCTCACGTACATATGTGTGGAAAGAAATTTGATTCACATCATTTGATCTACTTCAACTTGGCTAGGGCGCTTTTAGACGTAGGGTGTTATTTACATATTTGGATAATTAAAAATCGCGTATTTTTAGAAATTTCAGATTTTATTTACACTTCACTAAGATTAATTATTAACCGATGCAGATCAATTGATGTGTATCAACGCCGATTGATATGCTTCGAAAAAGTATACTAACAATTACCAGTGAGCAAGCAGTCGAATCGAATTTGTTTCCGACATTTTATTTATTTTTTCAAAATCAAAAAATACAGGGTGTGCGAAATGGATTCAACCAGTTTTGATTCAAATCGATACTAAGCAAATTTTAAATTTCACCCCAAAAATAATCTAAAAAAATGTTTTCGTTTCTGACACAAGCTGGTTAAAACAGTATGACTCGTTAACGACTAGTCAAGTTTTAAATAAAAATAGACAGGAATTAAATTTATAATTATTTAACAATTCACTATCAATTAATTACAATAATTAATTAATCAACTATTCAATTTTGAAGCTTACTGAACTTAATTTAATTTCAGACCTGCTGGCAGGCTCTTGACGATCATAATAGTTAGTATACAGGTTAATTACAGTAGATCTACGCGATCGAACCCTAAATACAGTTAATCGATTGATTATTCAAACTAATAAATAAATAAATATATCGACGAATTTTAACTATGAATATATTCCACCGCCTCCGCACTCTCCCATGTACACTGAATAGTGTATGCAGTAGACTATTTATGGGGCACCGCAAAGTTGTAAAGTTCGTTGCTTTGTAAATCAACTGTCCACATATTTTAAGCTCATTCGAATTGAAGTGTTTTTATATAACTACTATTAACCATTTACTACAAGTAACTGCATAGTACTGGCATATTATACTGTATGGCCCAAAAAAAGTGAGACAATTTATAACAGCTAATCATTCTCGATTGATAAAAGCTATAGGCCTACATAAAGGGCGAAACAGTTAATTATTGGAAAGATCGTTCAATTTCCTTCTCTTCAATGGAAATTTAATAATCTTTGCAATATGAGCACTCGGTAAACTTTGTAAGCTTTACCAATAAAGCATTGATTAGCTTGTTAAAAAGTGACTTACTTTTTTGGTACCGGTATTCATAAAGTATAAATTGACGCGTTTCTACTTGTGCTAAGTGCACATCATACACAGGCACTCAATAATCCGCGTTGAGCTTGGTTTTAGACCTGCGTAGTACAGTTTTGGCTTAATTTCTCCTGTATTAATTACGCCCATAATCAGTTTAATTATCATTTAATTAAGACGACGTTAAAACTCGCATATCTTGCTATACTAGTTTTACGCGTCGATTAATTAATTAATTACATATTTCACACACTGGCCGACATATGGAAAGTATACGCGCTTTGCATCTTCTCGTAGCGTATATACTTTTCGGTAAGGCCTACCTCAAATTACCACAGGCACTCGAACGACGTCACAATTACAATATCATGAACACAAATATAGTTAATTAATTACGCACGCGCGAATGAAACCATTGCAATAATCGAATGCCGTTATGGTACTTATACAATTTGAAAATTTATTGATTTCCTTGTAATGTTATCGATGTGTGTATTTTTTTTAGCTTTCTCTTTACCTTATCGATATCTTGAGGTTTATTATTTATCTGATTATTAAGAAATCTACTATTACGGTAACGATCTATTTTTCGCATTCTCCTTTCTTGCCATAATATTTATTGTATAAGCCCCTACTACGTTCGCATCTCCACAAGCCAAAAGTCGTTTGCAAGTTGAAACTGTCAATTTTACTCCCAAACAAGAATACTGTGAAGTCTCTAGAAAAGTAGTAAGTTCGTCTGAAAATGACGAAATTCATTTGCAAAGCGAGCCTGCTAAGTTGTAAAACTGCTGATTATTGAAAATAATCTTAAAACATTTCCGAAAAGTAATAAAAAAACGAAAGGTTTTGCCAGATATGAATGAATGAATGGTAAGCAAAAATCAAAGCAATAGAAAATGAAAAGTGCGAAGCAAACTTGAAAAGTATGAACTTCTTTTTCGTAATCTAACCGAGTTATTTTGAAAAGCACGATGTGATATTAGCACGTCTACAGTGGGCTAAAGACTATTAAAGTATGAAGTTAATTAAAAAAAATTATTATGACGTCTCCGACGAAATTTATACTCCTGTTCGCCCTCGCGAACAACAAAATTGACTAGGAAGACGGTTATTTTATTACATTTGGTGCGAACGTAGGAGCTGCTCTTAGCTGCGAACTTTTCATCCATACGTAATCTACGTATTTTGTCTATTGTTAGTTTCCATTATTTGTAATTGGTCAGTGTAGCTCGTTGAGTTTATTACGTTTTAATTATTTTATTTCTTTCTCAGAAATTCGGATCATATTGATGTATTTTTCGTTTCCATGCAAATCGTGTATTCATGTGCTTATTTGACTTTTAATTGCATAGGCGGCCTGCGTATGTGTCGTCATTTGCACCTTAATTTACGCACGACCACCAAAAGTAAGTCGTTACGGCGCGTCGTATACAGCTGACGCACCGCGATCGTCGTACTTTTGGTTGCCGTGTGAACGCGAGCGTGCGTGTGTGTGAACTTTACGTGAACTTTAACGATGTTTATTTTCTCATGGGGGAAACTTTATTTTAGTTATCCCCATGTATGCCTATGCCTACATTCGTAGTTTCTTTGAAACCTTTTTGAACTTTTCATTTTTCTTTTTCTTGTTATCAAATTGATTAATGCGTTAGTTAGATGCATTTTATTAAATCAATATTATCCATAATTCAATAGATCAAGGTGTTTTTTTTTTGCTTTTTACGCGTTTTATGACGTCAGAAGCCAGATTTCTATAATATTTCTCATTTTAAATCTAGCGCCAAATGAATCCATATGCTTGCAACACCTTCAGAGTTCCAGATTTTCCGACTCACTTATACTCTATTTCATAATCATAATTATATTAAGCTTGTCAGATTGTCTGCGGAAATTAAGTAGCATTTACAAATGTAGTGTTAAATTATGGGTTAAATTAAGCGCGCGACGCATTTCTGAGGGGACATGCATTTTTAATCAGTCAAGTCATATTTCCCAATTTGCAGTGCATCCGGCAACCCTGAAAGTGGTAAACAAAGAAACGGGAGAGTGAACATGGGTTTCAGCGGCTTCTTACCATCAAGTACCGTAGTGTCTTCAAATTTGGATCATTTGGTGGACATTTTTAAGGTAGGCCTAAGCACGCTTAATTTTATACATATCTATGTTGTTTTAGACATTGATCACGTTTAACGCGAATGCGCTTGGTATAATAGGCCTATGGATTTAGGATTAGGCCTACAATGTATAGGCTTACAGCTTCTATTTCGAGAAGGACCATTCAAAGGTCTTCTACATTTAGGGTTATTTTGAGGGGAAAATAATGCACAAGTAGTCGTAATCCATCGCAAAAGAAATTATCAACGATTTTGGACATTTTTTTTTACAAATATTAGGATG
The DNA here is from genome assembly GCA_034700265.1 of Polyzonium germanicum. Taxonomy (NCBI): domain Eukaryota; kingdom Metazoa; phylum Arthropoda; class Diplopoda; order Polyzoniida; family Polyzoniidae; genus Polyzonium; species Polyzonium germanicum. Next base: position 6,823 of record JAQIYI010001869.1, read on the forward strand.
AGTATAACCGTACCGGTATCGGGCTCCAGCCCCTCCCTCATCAGCAAGTATTGCCGTTCCAACACTGTAAAATCCTGAGTTACACGTATGTTTTTTTGCAGTACTTGCCCTTTGTAACTTGCCTGGAAATTAAGGGCAGCAGCCATCTCCTAATCTGATTTCTTGCAAGTTCTCTGCCCTCCAGCAATTAAAATATACTCACAGTTCTTTTATAATTGACACCATTTTAATAGACAAATTGAAATCAACGAAAAGCTTTCCTCAGGCCTAGGCTATACGCTTGTAGGCCCTCGATTATAATAATGTAATGAATGCGGCTCTTTAAGTACTTGATCATGCCATATGCGATAAGGTTTAAAGGTCAAACCGTACCTTTTGCGTGCTACTCTACTTACAATGTGCCAGATGTAGGCGTATTATCAATATAGTGTACATTTATATGATACATGCATGAATGCGGTAATATCAACAAACGTATGCGTCAAACGAACGGCTCGAGTGTCTCGTGTAGAAAATATTACTGGTACCACTGCGATATGAATTAAGATTATACAGGAGTTACTTTACCGGTAAACTATACTCGCGCGTGATATCGTCGTCGTTCTAGCCCCATTCTCCTGGGTACCAATGCAGTTACTTCCGACACGGTTTTTGGTTGCAGGATTTCCTCTGTTCCATTCGACCACGGCAAGCTTTTCCTCCGTTCTTTGGATACACCTGTTGCAAAGGTTTATTAAATTCTTCAGCTTTCGTAGACTACCGGTAGTTTAATATCGAACAGTAGGCCTACACACATGTATACAACATGTAGGCATATACTTTGTATAGGAAAAGTTGAACGCGACTTGATCCATGCAGCTGTCTTGACTCCATGAGATTACGCTGGTAAGTCGCGTTCAAGGCCAGTAGGCCTACAAGTTTCGCACACACTTACTTTGATGCTCCTATTTCTGGTCCTGAAACCTCCGTCACACTTCTCCGAGCATTCACTCCATTTATTCCAGGGCGTCAGCATGCAGTCCACGGCGTCATCATTGCGATCTTTCCTCATTGGTTGTAACTTCTGGAATGCCTGTGGATTTTGCTGCGACATGTCGATGGGCACTGTGATTGGAAAGCGTATCAAGTAAGTTTTAAGAAAACAAAACTTAATTTTAAGGATGCACTCCAAGAGCATGCACTCAACTTGCATTTGAAGTTGCAATACACTTGAAAATATTTCGGAAAATCAAGCAATTAACATTTCGAAATTGCCATGGATTAATTGAGTACTAAAATTGTTTTAGCGACAGAGAAGTACATGTACAATGGAATTAAGGAACCTATATTGCGATTAACTTAAGCAGTACCACACATGAGTCCATGCTGAGTGTCCACGTGGACACTCGAGTCGCGCATTGCGTACGTCAGGATTACCGAATTAGGATTAATGAGGTTAATCGTGTCGCTTCCTGTTTGTTTTCGGTAAACAATATTCCAAAGCAGCAAGAATAATACAAAAGTGAGGTAGGGGAAATTGACATTTATTGAAATTAGACTTATCATTGAGTGGTATTTTTTTTTTTCGTTTTCTTTTCGTTTACCTTTCATGATGTCGCAAACTTGGTTGCACTCCTCGGCCGTCTGAAAGTTGTTCTGATTGCCTCGACAGCCGCTGAAGGCAAACTGCATGCATACGCGCTTGGTCGTGTCAAAGTACCAACGGCTGAAATAGCCACGACACGGTCCTTCGACTCGTGGTTGGTTGCAGATCTCTGAAGAAATTAAAAAAAATTCAAACTCTGAATTTTAATGAGAGCAAAATTGAATTTCACTCAATAGGCCTATAGAGTATGTCACTCAGGTGCACATTTTGTGTCAGCACCCATGCCTGTGTGCATGTCAAGTTAATTCTTTCAACGTACCCATTGCTTCCTGAAGGTTGAAGTTGCAGTCCGTCTTGGCGGCCATGCACGGACGTTTCTCCATCAGTTCCAGCGAGCACATGCTCTTGGACTTGGCGTGCAGAAAGAGACGAGTCCTGATTTGCATTCCCTTTCCGCAAGTGACCATACACGGCGACCATTCGGACCACTCCGTCACCTGACACTGCGGATCGATCTATAACAGTCGTGCAAAATGGGTCGAAGCGTAATGAGGTATCAACAAGTGCAACTATGTATAATGTCTTACGATATTTTCGGCGAGGCATTCGACGTCTGTCTTGCAAGCCTGTTTTTGTGTCGTTGTGACCTGGCACGTTTTGAACGCCTTTCGGTTCAGGAACTTTCGCGTGCGGTGGCGCAAACCGTTGCCGCACTCGGCTTCGCACTGCGACCACTCCGTCCAGCTCGACGTGGCGCACTTGATAGGATCCTCTCCCTTGGTGCTTAATTGTTTAAAGGAGTTAGGCATACGCTTATATTTTTTCATATCGATTTATTTTCTTTTTCTTTTAGTCGCCTTAGAATTTTCCAGCTGTTATCCTAATTAAGACTGACCCGTGACAGTGGGTGACTGCGCCGACGCACATGTCCATCTGCTTCAGTTGAGTGCTGCACTGGAACATGTCCGCCTTGGTCGGCATCAGGTAATGCCGATGTCGAGCCTTCAAACCCTTTCCGCAGGTCACGCTGCACTCGCTGTACGGGCCCCACTCAGTCACGGCGCATTCCACTTTTCCGAAATCACATTGCAGGCATATATGATTAAAATCCCTTTCGAGCTATGCAAGTGCAAAGTGCCCAATTACTCAATTAGTTTCCTCACTCCTGTCATCCTCCTGAATGCGTCCAGAAGGTTCGGGGTCGGGCAGCGGAGTCGCGCCACACTCTTTCTCGTAAACTCGTTGCCGCTTCAGAGTGAGTTTGGCCACCGGTTTCATGGGCTGGCCGGACGGATCGTAGAACGGACTTTCCGGATTGTTCGGAAAACTGGCGGTGATTCGACGAATCGGCTCTCTCTCAAAGTTCGGATCATTCAAGGACTAATTTGAATGAATGGAGAGAAGAAAAAAGCGAGTTTTATGCCTAATTATTTTACTAAATCGTATCGCTCAAAGCCATAACTAGAAAACCATATACGTTGTAGGTGACTCCAGAGTCGGTGCCTGCGTCCCAAGGATACAAATTGAGGATCCTCTGCGCAACCCACGTCCCGTCCGGCTGACACAGTTCCATCCGGCTGACGCCCGTGATCCAATCCGGACTCGGTCCTATCATGGTTGCCAGCGAGACCAAGTGGTGCGTTTGATCCACTCGAAACTGGGCGGTCGTCGATCCGTTTAGATTGGGAAACCATAGTCCTCGAGCTTTGATGATTGTCTTGATGTTTTGAGACTTTTGAATAGAACACGACGTGTAAAAATCTCCGCCCAGTCCGCTAAACACAGCTGATCAAGTCCACGAAGGATTCAATCGACTCACCTGATCTTTCATTTCAGATTCAATTTCCCGTGGCATGCCATATTCGGCCACTTCCTTCAGTCCATCAGACGCGATGCCACCGTACTCCCACATGGTGAACCTTTAGTCATGGTACATCCACTCAAGTATAATGTTTGTTCTTGCATGTGTAGATCAAACGTTGCAATTTGAAAACATTATAGCTTTTTCAAAGGCCTACGGTCAAATATTCTCCATCATTGGATGATTTTGCTTTTTTTATTTCTATTTTTGTAATTTCCAACTGTGGAAAAATATTATTTATAGCTCAAATGCTCAACTGTTGTACAGGGTGGTCGAAAAGGATTAGAATTAAAGAATTAGGCTGGTATCACTAGCGGGTATAAGGCGATTCTACAGAGTGACTCGAGCCTTGCTCACTCGTGTTAACCTATGGGTGAGCACCGCTCGAGTCACTCTGGAGAATCGCGTTA
>JAQIYI010001870.1:0-10678 GCA_034700265.1 Polyzonium germanicum
GTACCGGCATTTATATAAACTTATATATATTTATTTTAAAATTTCCGCCTAAAGGGACCGTCATTGGATCCAGGTTTTGTGAAACTATTTCGTCTCGCTCAGTTAACCATCGAGTACTTGTTGGTATGTTCTTATTAGCCCACTGTGTAATTAATTTAATTAATTTTTTATGCATTTAATTGTAATCTTAGTACAGCCTGCACTCATACATTTAATTAAGTAACAACTCGCTATAGAGTTGTTTCCAATGTTTCATGGGTTTAAGCTTTGTTTTCCGTTTTCTGCAGCATGCACAAGAATGCCTGTCTTCTGCATTGTCCAGGAAGGAGCAGCAGCATTCAAAACTAAAGCAGGTTAAACTGCGATTTTTCTAGGTTTAATTAAATGTATAAGTAAAACAAAAGTAGCATTTACAAGTTACATGTACGATTAACAATTTATTATAGAAAATGCACTCCAAGCAACTAGGCCAAAGCGGAAAACACGTGATTCTCGGTTCAAACCGTGGAAAGGCGTCAACAGCGCCGCTCGTTGTTACCGATTTTGCAAACGGACAACAGGTCTGACCAGCTTTTAGAAATGAAATGCTGTTTCTACAAAATGGTTCTGTTTCTTGTCAGTGTGCGCACTGTGAAAAGCAATTTTTAAACAACATCTACTTGGATATGCACTTGCTTCGTCGGCATCCGGATCGACTCGCCGCAACCGGTGATGCACCCGAGGCAGACAACAGCAAGACTGAACTCATCAAGGAATTGAGAGAGCTGAAAGATCAATTGGCTTCCAGTCGGCTAGCACATCCAGTCAGTTTTGCGACTACGGATGTTGGAAGTGAGGTCTGTTAAAATGTGAAATATACACTTTTCTACTAATGATCATTTCGTATGTAGGCTTCAAGGCTTGTTCCAACCCCATTAGTGCGGGATCTTCTTTCATTCTAAAATCTAAATAACGTCAAATCTTACTTTTTGCCTCTAAAGTAATATTTTTTATTGCCTGTTTTAGTTACAATTAAAAGATGTCAAGGATGTGCTGTTCAAAGGATTTCGGTCTTTGGAAGATGAATTTAACATACTAAAGCGTGCTGAAGGTTATTTTTTTAATTCAGTAATTATTCCTACAACTTGCATTCCATGTTTATCGTTTTGTCATTTTATGCCTATTTTATATGGTACTTTTTCCTGCGTCTTAACTCATCATAAAAATAATTTATTTTCACCATGAGTGAACAGAATGACATTTCAATTTGATTCTTGTGGTTTAATCTCAATTCCAGAACAAAAGTCGGATCTCACAGTTACGCGGCATCTTAGTGAGGAAGCGACCCTATCATTGCTTTTGCAGAATCAAAAAGAAGAAATGGAGCAGCTAAAATTGCAGGTTTGTTGTACGTTTTACTTACGATCTCACATGTATTTACATGTATTATTATTATTATTAAGGTGTAACTTTTATTATTTGAGCGTACGTATCTTGACAAGTCACTTATCAGCATGTAAGATAATAAGCATTGTTACTTTACACTGTACTTGCATCCGATTTTCATGCTACGACTTACAAAGTGTTGAAGTTAATTTATGGTTTTCTAAACACATTGAAAACACCTTAAATTCAGATGTCGAATTTGGAGGCTGGCATGAAAGAGAAGATTATTGATCCCGTTGATCATAACGTTGCTCCGTCTTTCAGTAAAGAGATTCATAATGATCCCGATGAATCATCCAAGGTATGTGTAGAAAAATCAGCGCTTGTATAGAGATGATTAAATACTTATTTGTATAAATACGCTTATAGTTTATTTTTATTCTTTTAGAAATATGTTGGTGTTCAACCTCTTTGGAGCAACTGAACTTAAAAACCATCAAGGAAACTTGAAAGACACAGGAGAAAATCAGGTCCGAATTAAGTATAAAATTGGGCAACAAACCGCCGTAATCGCGTTCAACTCACATGTAGTTGCATTTTTAATCATTTAGACAAATCGTTTGTGTGGTCCAATTTAACTTTACAAACCAACTTTGTCTTGAAAGTCTATATATTAATAAACCCGCATGTACATATAGAACGCCTTGAAAAAGTGATCAAATTAGCAAATGTATAAATATTGGTACCGGGTATTTAAAAAAAATGATTCACCACCTCATTTTCGTTTCTTATTAACACACAAAATAGGAAGTACGCACACAAGTGGCTCAGTGGTCACGCGCGTTTGAACCGAATCACCGAAGACGAACAACTAGTACCCAAAGTTAACGTGACTGTATTTATTTCCTTTCTCAATGAAAGGAGGTTCTATGTTTGCGCGTCTTCAAGATCGTAGAATGTTTGATCGATCTTGCGCCGAGCTTGTCGTTGTTGTTGTGGATTTAGTTTGCGAAACCTCTCCATGAGATACATAAAATAAAAATAAGTGTCATCGCGCGGCATGTGTTCTTGAGTGGCGGTGGCAGCCGCCGTCGCTGCTGCAGTCATCATCTGACCGAGATTATTGCTCGCCATTGTAAGAAGCGACGTGATTTGGGCATCGACTTCGCGATCTTCAACTCTTGCTCGTTTGCACCCAATCGAAGCACTATTGTTGTCGGTCACCGACGTTCGATCGCCACCATCAGCGTTCATTCCCGCTGCCGACGAAGGCGACGCTGCGTAAACAAGCGTTGCGATCGGCGAATGATGTGGTGGTGGGTCGCAAGCTTGCTCCATGTAATCCGTCGTGTCGTCGGGGCTCTGAAAAACGAAAGACAAAGATTCATTATTATCTTGGTATCTGGTAACTGATTATTATCTTACTTATTATCTTGGTAACTGCATAACTTAGACTTTTGATATAATGGTTAGATATTTAATTTTTAGTCGGAACTTTGTAGCCCTAATGGTACAGATTTAGTTGCTGTTTACGTGAGTAGGCCTACTTTTCGTCTACCGGCAGTGTATTATTATTTTACCGTATTTCTGAAACAGTTTAGGTCTGTTCCGCTTTCCTCAGATTCGAACATGAGTGCCGACGTATACGAGTTGTCCGCACCATTTGCAAAGTCCTCGTGTTTAACACAACTGCTGCATAATAAAAAGCAAACAGAAAAGTTAAAAACCGCGTATAATATAAAATGAGGCACTCAGGCTTTAGTCAGAAGAACAAAAAAATACTTGTAATAACCTTTGTAGCTCAGCGTTATCCAGAAAAGATTGCAATATGGGATAGAGCCGCCATTTTGGCGGTGGACATGTTTCGTTACATTGTTGTCGAACGAAGTGTGCCTTTTTCTCACGTAGGAATCTGTCGCGAATGCTCTTCCACTTGATGTGTGCCTGGTTTTCTGCAAAGTATGGTTTATGGTTAAAATAAGGCCGGAATCACTATAATGCAAATCTCAGAACTGTCTCGACTTTACTTCTCGACTTACGTCTCGATTTTAGCAATTTCCGGTTATGAAGGGCGATTAGTCCAAATTCGTGAGTGCGTAATACAATTGAGTGGTGCACATGCAGAACTGCAGATGATAAGCTAATCTTGATGGTAATAATCGCCCTTATTAACCGTAGGTTACTAAAGCTGTCCTGACTCGAGACTGGTCTGAGTCATTAGCATTCCGGCCTTAGTTTCGCCTACGCTATAGTCTAGCAATTAACGTTGTATTTACACTTACGTGACAATCGAAATTTCACGGCGATTGCAGTCCAACAACTTTTCTTCAGTGTTGCGTCCTTGTATCGTTCGTTGGTCACGTCGAACAGAAAAGGATAACGTCGCACTTCGTTGATGAAGCGTTCAGTATCAAAGCGGTAGGCATCCATCATGTCTAGTTTTAAAAACAAGAGGAAGCTCATACAATCTATTTATACAATTAGAAATATATAGATTGGGCAACACCGCAAAAGCCCTACCATCAGTTAGTCGACGACCAACGCAAATTCGCCTCGACAGTGACACACAGCTGCCTTTAGTAGCGCAGGTTAGGCCTATTTGAGCGCTGTCAGCCGGCAGGCCTAATAAGAATCCACATATTATGGACTTTATGAATGAAGAAACACTCCCAGATAAAACAGTAAACAAAATAATGGACTTACGTCAACATCTCAATAAAATTCTCAAATATTTGACAGAGCCTTCAAAAGTTCAAATTTGAGCACAATCGAAATACATGTAGGACGCCATTTTCTTTTGAATTTTTTTTAAGGAATCTTGAAAAATTGGGTTTTTCGTCAAAGCTTGAAGCGCTGTTGTAGAGAGGACGTCCTTACGTGACGTCATCATTACGCTGACATTTTTTTTTCCCTCTTTACGGCGGTCGAGTTTGAAGACTTTCTCTAATTCGCTTGATAATTCTTGAAATTCTATGCTGTCAATTTTGGAAGAGATTTTCTTATTTCTTAGAGAATTTCACAAAATCCTTGGAAAATGGAAAAAAATACGGGAATATTTACAAATTTGCATGTCTAGCGATCATTGAATATAATTGATAATTAAATTTAGATATTTTAAGATTGTTTTGCTTTCAATTCTCGCCACCTTACGGTAAACGTAGATTTATTTATTACCGCTTTTCACCACCAGAGAGCGCCACCTTACAGGCGCTAGCTAGGCTCCATCTTGCCTATACTATTGGCTTAGCCCACGGTCCCTTAGCCAAATCTCAATGTTAATTAATTTCACCCAGTTTTTCACTTGCCTGCTCATGTAAACATTTATTTCTACCACGACAATTTGCAACATATGAATGGCTATCAGACGCATCCATCAACCTTTACGTAATTCACAATTAACTTATTTATCTACTTGTGTACTGCGAATTTACTCATTCACACGAAGGCTAACAGAGGTGCCTCGTAATGACGTCGCGACTAGCTTTGTTTTAAATTTGCACTTTGCAGAGTTCTACTGGTGCTCGCTACTGAGTCCAGTTAAAAGAACTCTGAATAATAAAACTCACTTTAAAAGAAAACTTGGTTCCAATTCTTGCAATTATGGAGCGTGAGTCATGCTCCATAATTTATCAATTAATCTGGCTGTCTGGTCAACATTCGCCAGTCACCAAATGTACACCAAATGTAAAAACGATCAAAATAATCCTAAAGAATGGAAAGAAAAAATAACCTGAAAAATATCAATAGTTCCCAGAGAATTATTTTTTAAATCGATATTTAATCAAAATTATTTGGCGATTTTCATTTTCCTCCACCAAAGATGTGTTTTTTAATGAAATTGCCCATATTATTTGTGCAAATTAGGCTATTTTTATTACAAAATAGGGAAATCAAATAGGGAAAAATGCGGTTCACAGTTGACAGCACTGTTTGTGTAAAAACGGAAAATTCGGTAGGCCTAAACTGCAAGAAGCGAGGCCGCAAGAAGTGCAAATTATTGTACGCTCCATGTATCTCATTTCATGCGCGCAATTCTGCAGCAAAACTTAATATTTCTTGGTATATTTTAATTCTAGCAAGTCGTAGATTGTTTGCAATTAATCTAAAAATGAGTCTAAACGATGCTCGCGCGAATTGTCAACTTGGTCGCAAACCGTCGGCTAGGCCTGCGTCTATATGAGTGCAGCCGTGATTTGCGCGCCTCATCGACCTTCGTCGAGCAGTTCGATAGTGTTTGCTGCACCATGCTCCAAAATGGAAACAAGTAGGCATAATTTATAGAAATATTAATTAATTTCATAAGTAAATATTATGGAGGTTTGCTCGCCGTGCTCGTTTTAGGCTGGTATCACTAGCGGGTATAACTCGTATAAGGCGATTCTCCGAGTGACTCGAGTTATGCTCACCCTTAGGTTAACACGAGTGAGCAAGGCTCGACTGACTGGAGAATCGCCTTATACCCGATAGTGATACCAGCCTTAATGTTGGAACTCGTGATAAATCGTTTGGCGCATTTTTTTTTATAGTTAGGCCTAGTCCTGCACTACATGCGCCGACGTAGTGGCCCGTAGTGCTCATAAACCTAAATAATAAATCTTAGGCCTCATCCTGTAATTCATGTGCAGCGATGAGGTTAATGGCGCGCAGACATATTAAATAGCCAATTGATAAGAGTGCCTCCGTGAGGTCAATAAGCGGAAATTGATCATTATTGGGATGGACAAGTGCAAATCAGTACAAAACGCTAGATGCCGTTATAAGAAGAGTGAAATAAGTAGGCCCATTGCGACTGAGGCGCACTCAAAACTGCGCGCGCGCGCGAAATGTTGCAAAATTCAAAACGAAGTATAAACTATGACCACCTATTTGCATTGCATTACTTCCTGGTAAAACACATTTGATAGCCATTAGAATAATTAAATAATTTATCTAGGCTTTTAACTATAGGCCTAGGCTAGTACAATTGTAGTACCGGTATGCATCTAATGTCCGCGGGAATAATTCCTGAAATTGTAAGAATAAAAGGGCACATAACCCGATTGAATAAAAGAGTCGCATGCTTGCATATTATGATGACCTTGGGAGACCTCTAAATGTTTTGGAAACAAAATTAATTTTTTATTCATCACTATTAGACTGTATAATCACTGCTGACATATGGTTTGATCTGCTTGGCAAAGCAGATCAAACCATATGTCAGCAGTGATTGCCGATCCTTAAGGGACTTTGACGCGCCTCTGCTATCAATCCCGCCCTTTCCATCCGTGTATTCCTCCTGGAGGTGGAATTCGTGCCCCTTTTATTTTGCTAACCAATTAGTGGTTATACGTGTAACCTGCATTTTCATTGGACCTATGCCAACAACTATACTAATTCTCACTCAGTAGGCATCGGCCTACCGGTACCTATTTTTTAATGATTCCTTACGGTATAAACAGATGACAAATCATTGTTTTATTTTATTCTTTTATGGTCACCTGTAGATAACGGACTTGGCTCAACATCGGATGACGCTGTTCTCTTGCCCTCGTCACCTGAAAATGACCTGGAATTAACTCAAGAATTAATTCAACAAGGGTGGCGCAAGTTCTGGAGCAAAAGAGAAAACCGGCCGTATTTTTGGAACAAAGTAACAAATGCATCTCTATGGGAAGTGCCGCAACTCTCGTCAGGATCTGACGTACGTTTTTTTCCAGTGTATTTGACACATAGAACAGTTGCTAAAATTTAATTTCATTTGTCCAAGTTTTAAAATTTGTAATTTTGTATTTTGATTTTTGAATGACCGTGTTGCATGAACGTTTTTTTCTTTCTTCTTTTCTATACTGGTATTTCAAGTTTGATCCGATTACGGATCCTCTCGGAATTCAAAATACTGAAGAGACTCCCGTCGTGAGTCCATCAATCGTCCCTGGCTTCAAAGGTTTGAAGCGAAAAAGTGTCGACGACGATCCGAGTGTCGGTGCCAGGAAGACAACGTTCAGTGGACCGTGGGATTTGGACATTCCAAGCAATGCCAAGGTGTGGGAAAATTCGCCCACGTTACTGCCGCCACCGCACCCTGATGTGGAAATCTACCGATCAAATCTTGTGACAAAGTTGCGCCAACATTACCAGGAGATGACTCATTCTCGTGAAGGTAAGTAATTGGCCAATGTAGTAGGCCAATGCTTGCGATTTTTTTATTATTTGCGTATTTACCTTCAAAATGGAGTTTTAATGTAGGTCATTCAATGACAATTATGGCAATTAATCGACTATGCTATCGATAGCGTCGAATTCTGTGTCCTTTAAATTAATGAGCCAGCGAATAGCACTTGGTTTTTATTCGTACCTCGAACCATTATTGATTAATAATCGTTTTATTTATTATTATTTTGGTTCTAAATAAATCTTTCAAAAAGTATCTTCTAAAAATAAAATCAAATTAAATAACTACATGTACTGGTACCGGTACATGATCCTATTACTATAATATTTCTTTGTCAGGCATAGATGCCCCCAAAGAATCGTTTAACCGGTGGCTTATGGAGAGGAAAGTGACCGATTCTGGCTCGGATCCCATGCTTCCCAGCTCTTGCAAGCAGGAGATTTCGGACGCCATGTACCGAGAGATTATGAATGACATCCCAATTAAACTCGTGAGGCCAAAGTTCTCTGCTGATGCTCGGAAGCAACTCTCAAAGTACGCGGAAGCAGCAAAGAAAATGATCGAATCAAGGTGTTGTGACTTTCTTCTTGACATTTTAAACTAACTTTTTTATTAACTAGGAAAGTTTTAAAAAATCTTAATTCAGTATCCTTAGAAGTGTGAAACCACTGTAACACACATGTCTATTTCTTTTATTAAATTTAAAATTTTATTTTTAGAAATGCATCGAGTGAGTCTCGTAAAATCGTCAAGTGGAATGTTGAAGATGCTTTTTTGTGGCTAAGGAAGACTCAGAATGCTAGCTACGATGATTACATGGTAGGTTCAGGATTACTTTTTTTCTTATAACTGCGAATAGCATTATACGGAGCGTAATCATTTTTTAAACTTTTGTGCAAAGCATGTCAAAATGCATTGAGTAATTTGATATACAATTTATGCATGTAATTCACATCCGTATTCTTACTGATAATTTATTGCAAGTTTATTGCAATGATGTCAAATTAATATGCACAATTACTTAGTGTACATTGTATATTATTTGCAAATTCCATATAGGAACGGCTGAAACACTTAAGGCAACAGTGCCAACCACACCTCACCGAAGCAGCGAAGACATCCGTCGAGGGCATTTGTTCGAAAATTTACTCACTTTCTCGTGATTACGCGGAAAAAATCCGAAATAAGCATTGGAGTATATTAAATGAACATGGAATCGAAGGTTAGTCGTGAACTAACTAATTCAATAAAGTAATGAATGGATGTTGCGGTACAATTGACTTTAAAACATTCAAGCGTGATAGGCTTATAAATTATAATAAAAGTTAGAGATTTTTTTCCCCCCCCCCCCCCAGAAATAACAAGTTCATTGCAAGTGAGCAATCCTCGTAAGGTGCACTGTTACCCGATGCAATTTGCCAATTCAACTCCGCAATTACCACAAGTGGAGTTCATGCAGGATAAGGAAGTGATGTCTCTGCGTTACAAGGGCGACGTTATACGTTTAAATGCCTTGTATTTTCAGAAATTGGTAAGTTACCGGTATTATCTTTTCATGTCATTTTATATGGAAATTAATACATTTTCGCCATACATTGTTGCAGCGTAGAGCGCTGTATATTTTATTGACTTTTTTTCTCCTTTCAGGAGCAGCTTTACAGGTGGAACTGCAGTGACGATCGGAAACTTGAAAATTTTCTTCCTAGAACGTGGTGTCTGCTGAAACGTTATCAGGTTTTATTTTTAATTATTTATTTATTTTTTGTGCAATTGTACATGTATGTGCAAAACGTTGCATGCATCTCAAATATCACTTTTTTTTCAAACATGTCAGACTTATTTTGGATCTACGAGCGAGGGGCAAGGGATGCAAGGTGCGTTGCCGATAGCCGTGTTCGAATGCCTTCATAAATATTTCGGCGTGACGTACGAATGTTTTGCTTCGCCGCTCAACTGCTACTTTCGCCAATATTGTTCGGCCTTTCCAGACACGGATGGTTTCTATGGATCTAGAGGGTGAGCGATTGATTTTTAATTTTAATTTTTTAGCACATTGCGACCGCCTAGCCCCGTTACTCCATTTATTGTCCATTTATTGTCTATGTACTCCGCGCTAATTACCCACCGCAATTTTAAACCACCTCAAAATAGGCCGATTTTGGGTTTTCGTCCGGTGTGCGGATCTTTCGAGGCTAATCCTCCGTTCTGCGAAGAGCTGATGGACGCCGCGTTCGACCATTTCGATCGTCTGCTTCTGGAGAGCCAGGAACCGCTTTCTTTTATGGTCTTCATTCCCGAGTGGCGTAATCCGACACCGGCTCCTCTGGCCAAACTAGAGGCTAGTCCCTTCAAGAGGCATCAGATAGTTCTCGCGTCTCTCGAGCATCACTATCGGAATGGCTATCAACATTTGTGCAAATCGTGAGTTTAAATTCATTTCCCCCCACTTCTTGCACGCCGATACCGAATAATCCTAAGTATCCGCGTTTATTTTGTAACTTTCTATCTTCTAGGTCGGACGTTAACGTCAAGTCCGCGCATGGCACGGTCGTCGTGTGGCTTCAAAACGACGCTGGATTTGCACAGTGGGGTCCAACGCCCGACCGCTTAGATGCTCTACTTCAAGCTTATAAATGTGAATCTTAGGCACACGGTAAGAAAGGGCATTCGTTTTCCTTCTTTTACTCTTTTTATTTGTGTGCTTCAACATCTTTGTACATTACGTAAATGTTTTACGACGTTTCTGTTTTTAACATATCCTCGCTTATATGCCTAATTCTCACGCGACCGGTAACGCTTTTAATTATTTCTATAAACGTATCACCTACTTTTGTAAAAAGATTTTAGCTCCCTCTCCTACTCATATACTGGTATATAAATATGATATAAATTCATGTAAAATTAATAAGCAATGTTTATTTTTATTAGAAAAATTTTGTACAGACAATATAGATTTTTTTAAATATAAATGGTAATGGGTACATCAAACCTAATATTACGACAAAAAATTTTCCCGCAAGTAAGTTGTGTATCCCATACAAAAAAAAGCTATTTGAATCTACAGACCGATTTAGTTGAATATACTTTTGGCCACTGTATAATTCGACAAAATAATAAAATTTCAGTTGGAATGGAAGCTTACTCAATTATCAAACTAAAGGG
>JAQIYI010001871.1:0-10678 GCA_034700265.1 Polyzonium germanicum
ATATTTATTATGGTCATTTAAATGCATTTATATTTTAATTGTAATCACGTAAGACACAAAATAGAAAATAACCAAATTCTTCCTACTTACTTCTTCCAGGGCGCAATGTTACACTACCGGTAGCTTGCGTGAAGCTTTCTTTTACTCACAGTGAACTCACCGAGATAAGTGCGATGAGAGAATTATGTCGGTAATCCCCCTTCATATTGAAAGAGGGTTGTGTTGGGAGCCACAGAGCAATAAGGGAGGAAGAGAAGAGGGGAGCTATGGAGTATGGAGGGAGGACCGTGATGCTCATGGCCTTGATACAGTATTTGGTAATTTTAGGCTGTATTGAAGGCGATGGTCTCACTGAATAATGAATAATGTGCCTACCGGTATTTGAAACTTGCCTTCAACATACTTGTATGTACACCATATAGGCATATACTCTCACCCAGGTGGCGCTGCCTACATCCGGTCTTTTACTTGCCGTGAAGCATAGCTTCCTGAAGGAGATCCTTGGGAGCATGCCTTCATGGAGCATGCAAAGGAGCGTAGAGGGAGGACTGGTCACAATCCCAAAATGGATCACGAATTCCGTCCATTTTGGATAAGCTTAACATTGGACACATGGGGAAATTTGCTGTTTTTCAAAATTAATAATCATTTCTCGCATTTATTGTTTTATATTGTTTATTTATTATAATTAAATTATCATTTTTAATGAATTTAATTATTTTTTGCGAGAAATAATGCGAGAAATGATTATTAATCTTGAACAACAATATATTTCCCATGCGTGCAATGTTAAGATGGATCCAAAATGGACGGACTTCGCGATGCATTTTGGGATTGTGACTAGTCCTCCCTCTACGCTCCTTGGGAGCATGGTGCGCACAAAGCGCTACCTGGGTGAGAGTGAATTCTGTCTACTGTTTGTGGAAGCCAAATTCACCAAATTGATTACTATTGAAGATTGTTCTCAGGAGGTTCTCGTTGAGGTTCTTCGTACATTGAGCTCACACAGCTCAGATACATCTCTGTGGATACATGATGGGTGTAAAGGTGGTTCCACATGAGCGAATTGTTCAGCGAATTTCTGGCGAACGCATCACGTGACTACTTTTCTCGGGCTCTTATTGGTCCAACTTGGTCACGTGGTGAATTCGCGGGCGAATTCGCTGAAAAATTCGCGCATGTGAAACCAGCTTTAGCCACACCGATGTTAGCTACGGCGAGTTTTTCACGGAGCTTCCGAATGGCCATGCTGCATGTTACTGATTTTAATTTTCGTTTTCTCAGGATGCCGATCTGTTTTATCGATGCAAATTAGGCCTACCATCATATTATTGGGTCAATGATCGTTTTTTCTGGAGTTAACGGAAATTATCATCGTTATCTCGATAAAATCTATCGTTAGCGCTAGAAATTCACACCGTGGCCATTCAGAAGCTCCGTGAAAAACTCGCATCGGTGCTCAGAGCCTACTATAGGAGGCTATGCTTCATATGGTTCTTCTCTGGTCTAAATATACCACCGAAATCTTATGTTTACGATGTTATCTTCGAATGATTGTTTGATAAATTCCATTAGTAAAGTAGTTAAAAAAATATATACGTGTTAAGCCTACTCGTCGCTAATTTTGTTTTGTTTCCATTTGAAAAGTAAGGATCGTGTGGCCGTGTGCCAATGAGCTCCTGCACTGTGACATGTATTCGTCCTAAGGACTAACGCGCCGTTCCTCCAAGTTTCATGTGGATGATTTCGCGCGTGTTCGCAGTGTTCCGGCGTCCTCCGTCTCTTGATAAGTCTCATTTATATTGACTCAAGTTACGTATCTACGTATCGCGTGTTCGTAATTGCGTGCTAGAACTCGGCAGTAAAAGAGGCCTCGCGGCTACTTCATCGCCATCTACGCGATCTCGATGTAGGGCGACGTGAATTGCGCTGATGCCTCATCTATGGCGCTCATCATCCATCCAGGTGCTCTATGCCTGGTGCTCGCCGTCACGTTGTTGCACGCCTCCATTAGAGGTGACGTATTTCAAGTTTTTTCAATTCATTAAATTCAATTAGTTTATTAAATTTACTTAATTGAAATAACAACTAAGTGGCTGGGTTTGAGTGAGTTGAGTCTTCACTCCTCCACCCGTGCTTTCGTCGAGTCGTGGGTTCGAATCCCACTGCCCATCTAGGTGTTTGTGTGGCTGTCTGCATGGGCCGCTCAACGAGATTCAGACAGACAGACCATAGGTCAACGACTACCGGTATCACGGTATGTCGTTGGAACTGCCATGGTCTCTCCCGATATACTATTTCGGTCTTAATCTCATTCATTTTCACAGGGATCTGTGAAAGCGTGAAACGTACTGGTAAGTGGTAAATGTCTATAATTCTGTCGTATCATCCTGGCTGTATTTTTCTTTCTCCCTCCCCCACAGTAGGGCTAGGCGAGCAGAATGAGTAATTCAGTAATTGTGCATACAGTGCTGTCAACTCGAAAAAAACATTAACCCTAAGTAAAAACAAAAAGTTCCCTAGATGGTACAGAGGTTTGCTACGCTACGGAAGCTCCAATACACCGTCACCATGTAACATTTTTTAGGCTTCACATTATCGCCACTAGGTGCGCTGCGGTGCTCAATGTTAAATTAATAATTTGTTAATTAAATTATTATTATTATTATTAATTTATTAAGCCAACAAAGGGCACGAAGCCCGTGTGTGGCAATAAGGAATATAATAATTTTATAAAGATACAATATCACATAATAAAACAATATTCATTAACTGAAAAATGTATTAATTAAATAATAATTAATTTATTGAATAATAATTAGTTAATTAAATAATTAATTGAATAATAATTACTTAAATAATTAATTCATTGAATAATAATTAATTAGTTAAATAACAATTACTTAATTAAATAATTAATTCATTGAATAATAATTAATTAGTTAAATAATAATTAGTTAATTCAAAGAATTATTAAATAAGTTAGTTAAATAAATATAATTAAATTAATTTTATTAATTAAAATTAATATTTAATTAATTACTAATTTATTTATTAATTATGAAAATAAATATTTTTATCAATATAAACTAAACTCGATGAGACTAATATTTTTGTCCCCATGACCGACGGCGGAAGTGGCCTATACCGGATGCTCAAGTTTAACTGAAACATCAAATTTGTAAAGGCGAATTTGGTTTCAGTTTCAGTTTATTTCTTTGTTTTTCAGCTCGTCTCTGAACCCGTCTTTAGTGGTTTTTTTTTCTGACAAATTTCATAACGCTTTGAACTTGGTGCTTGACAGCCTTTTTCTCACGTCAGCCATTTTGATAAAAAAAAATTCACCGCGTGCAGTGATTGACACTTAAATGAACCGTGAGTATGTGGAGAGGTTGTGCTATAATCTGAATAGCTTTTCTATGCATTTTTGTTCTCAATTTAAATCATTGAACGCTTACTTGTACGAAACTTCGTTACCAGGTAGGCGTACAGAGCCTTAATTTTTGGACCGGAAATCCGGTCGTTATCATCACGAGCATGCTAAAAACGCGTGCTCAAATATACCGATTAAATTCCTAGCCTATTATTTGCGCGTGCGACCTGTCACGTGAAAGAATTAAAGGTTTATTTTGAGTGAAAATCGGGCGAATTAGGCTGGAATCACTAATGACTTTTAGAGCTGCCTCGACTTAAAAAAATTCCAGGGCAGGGTCTGATAACGTCATTTCTCCAGTGTCTCTGAATGCAAAAAAAAAATACGTATTCTCGGCCTGTCTTGGGATTTTTTCAAGTCGAGACAGCTCTAAAAGTCATTAGTGATTCCAGCTTAAGTCCTTCGCTCGCACGGACATTTTTTGCTTTTAAGCTTCGCTAAAATCTAGACTCTTTGGTGGAAATATTGAGCAATATTTCAGTGACTCGAGTCAATTCGGTCGAGGACAATATTGTTAGATTTTTAATGATTAAAATATATTTGTGGGGTCAATTAGATCTGAATTATTAACTTATTTAAACTCCTTATCACTTATTAGACAGGCTCTGTACTTTCATTCGGCCATTTTCTTTTTGTAAATATCTGTAAAGTCGCGTTTCCTCCTAACCATTTTTTTTAAATTTTAACTAAAACCGTGTTTATAACTTAGATACCTAACGGCTGGGACGATAGTTTTATTTCACTTTTTTAGCAATCAATATTTCTTCTCACTCCCCTCCTCACCCCTCATCCCTCAATATTTGTTTCGTATGTATTGCTACATGTATAATTGTATATGCTATATATTACCAATATGTATCAATAAAAAGGAGCTAAGGTAATGTACGAGAAATGATAAAAATTAACAAGATTAAATTAACTCACACTTTTAAGATAAACATCTAGAGCTTATTATTAAAGAGGTAGTCCCATCACAAAATAAAATCTAGAATAGATTGGTTCTTTAAAGGGGAGGAGGCGACAAGGAGAGTTTGACTTTTTTGAGATTTAACTTTTTTAAATCACTTAATTTTTAACGATAATATTTTTGGAGTTTAGAATTTTTTCTTTGCAATAAAAAGGCCTATTTTGTTCAGCATTTATTTGAAATAAAATAGGGTAAACTTAAAACTTCACATCCGGTAAACGATATATTATCGTGGAATATCGTCGAATAAGGTAGTTTATCAAACGAATGGTGAGTTTCTGTTTTGAAAATTCGTCTCGCTTCCCCTTTAATTGACTTTTGATATCTTACGAGTACCGGTAGGCCTACATTGTACATGTACGCAGTCAACGACTTTTCAAAAAGTCCTTAATTACCAAAAAACGTGGCCTACAAATTGAATGAAAATACGAAAATAGGAGCATAATTGGTTTCTAGTCGCAATATTGATTAAAAATTTAAATATCGAAATACATAGCGCATATCTTTTTAACATAATGCGGACCAACTCATTGTTTGATCGTTTATGATTTTAAAACCGTTTGAAATGGATTGAACCCCGTTAGGAAAGATTTTGTATATAAAACTTGTAGAATAATTCGTTTAATTACCAATAAATCTTATTAAAGGGAAACTATCAAAAAAAAGTAACTCGTCTGCGCAAGACTGCGCCAAACGTGACGCTGTGGGTTCGAATCCTGTATGCGACATGACCATTTTTTATTTGTTTGGTATTTATTAATGAAGTTAGTAAACTATTATTTGTGGCTGCAAAAATAATTGTTGTAAAAATAGCCGCTGAATACCGGAAGTTGTTGAGAAAGTTCTTCTTTTCGCATATGCTCATATGTCCTCCATAAAACATCGATTTCGCATTACATAATCCCGAATTCCAGACAAATTAATTCCAGGTAAATTAAATATTTTTTCTGTCTTACAAGGATGCGTAAAATGTCTTAAATTTTAAAATTAAAACTTTAAAACCCCTTTAAGGAAAAAATAAATATATTGTTACAAAACGCCGTCGATCGTGATCATCATTGTCGTACTTCAAACACCTCGTTTCAGGTTTGTGACTCAGGCTCGCTCATTTATCGGTCACAACCGGTCACGTTTATTTTTTTGTTCACCAGAACATTTTTTTTTCTTGGATTTTTTCTGCACATTTAAGTCTAGGTAAGCCATAAGAACTTAAGAAGCGTAGTCTGCGTAGACTAGCCGAATCTGTGGGTCCTCAACTCCTCATATCTTGAATAGGTCTACTGAATAATATCACATTTAAGTTTCGCCGGTTTTTTTGAAGATTTTTTTTAAGGGCTTGTCCTGTCTATCTACTTTAAATTCACCCTCTTGAACCGTTTTTTTATTTAATATTTTTTATTTTTATGGGAGTGTTTCCCTTTCATGCCGGCTTCTCACGCTAAGCTAAATGTCAGTATTCCCCTTTCAAGGTGACTAGCAGACAAAGCTTATTTCCGGTTTACGACAGCTGCCATTACATGTTAGAAAAGTAGATTTTGCTTATTAATGGCACTTTCAAATAAAGTTTTTTTAAATATTGTCTTTGACGCCCATTTGCCACAAATTTAATGAAAGGTCTATTATGTAAGTGATAAAAAAAATTACAAAATGTTAAATGTAAAAATTAAACAATTTGAAAAAAATGCCTTTGGCGCCCTATCGGCGCATATTTATTAAGAAGTTTATAATAGGCTCGTAGGCCTATATGTAGGCCTACAAATGTACATGTAAGTAATAATTACGTTACAAAATGGCAAAAATGATAAAAGGAAAGAAAAAACCGTTTAAATATTGCATTTGGTGCCCTTCGCTTTATTTTGGGAGGGGGTAGTGCACCCTTGGCTCCACCACTGATTACGCCACTGAATAATACATACAAAAGGGATCAAAGTTGCGGCAAGTAACTTTTTTGCAGTTTTTGTTCACAAATTTTCCAACCTTTTTTTGCAGTTTTTTTTCAAAAATTTTTTTTTCAAAAATTATTTCAACATTTTTTAACAAAATTTCCTTTACTTTTTTTTCAAAGTTTTACCATTTCAAAAAACGCGGTGAGTGAATAATCGCAAAATTTGGATCAAAATAATTTTTGCAAAAATTCTTTCAACATTTTTTTACAAAATTTTCTCAACATTTTTTTTCAACATTTTAACATTTCAAAACAACGCAGTAAGTGAATTATCACACTACTTTTGGTAGTTCACATCAATCTATGACGTAAATAAACCACATGAGTGATAAAAATGGCTACGAAAGCCGACTGGAGCCGCGCAGCACAATACAAAGGAGGTGGGCGACTGGGAATCGAACCCGCGATCCACCCGACCCAACTAGCGAGCAGGCGCGCAAGTGTAGAGCGCGCTGCCGTTCGAGCTGTCCCTTATATATAGGGTATATACCCATAGCCTCCATAGTAGGAGGCTATGGTATATCCATAGATAAGATTGTCCGCTGAACGGCGCTGCCGTTCTTCAGCTGTGCGGCGCCGGCGCGTGCGCGCCGCCGCCAGTCGCCATTTGGTTGTCCGTGTTTCAGCGTGACGGTTCGCCCCTAGTTTTCCTCTCTCTTCCAATGCCGCCATTCTTGTTTTTCTCGTTTATTCGCGTTTGAATTCGCGTTCGCGGCGAGTGCGCGACGTCGTGAGTGACTCTTGTTGGCTGGTCGGAGGAGAAAATGGACGAAGCCCGATCGCTCAACGACAACTGTCGTAGTTAGCGGACTCTTCGTCATCATCATCGTCGGCAACATTTGCGTCGCCGTCGTCATCTCGCGGGCACACGGAGAACAAAAACCTCAAATGGGTGGCTGAAACAGTTTGGACTTTTTTTGCGTCAAGAATATTTCAGTCGAGATATCATCATCATCATCAACAAGAACGAAAAAATGGCCGAATTGACGACGACGCTGCTCATCGTCGTCGTTCTCTGCACGTCCGTCACCTCATGTGAGTTTCAAAACAAAAAAATTTCCAACAAATCCATGGTTCGCATCGTCCCATGTTTGCAAACTTTTGTCAGTTGCTGTTGTTTTTTTATTTTCCCCCCCTCCGCTGATGCGCCTTCCAATATGGCGGCGCCCCGCTTATGCTGCCTGCCATTCTCTCCCGCATGGTAACTTGAATTCGTACGCGACGTCTGAAACGCAGTCGCGATTTCGCATCGCCAAACTGCGTTTCAGCAGTCACGTGACTCGCGATAAGAGCGCATCTTACTGGTACCCGAACGGGGAGGCAATCGATGGTACCCCGTTCGGGTACCACCACGTAGCGCTCGGCGTCGGACCCCATTCCTGGTACCAAATCGTGGGTCGTGGGGCCTAGGGGTCGAAGTACCATCGATGGGGCCTAGTGGGTACCATCGGTACTCGCGATGGTGTAAATGCGTCGGATCCCATCATCATAATTATGGGGTACTCATGGGTCGTGGGCCGGGTCGGCTACAGCGATGACCCAATAGTTGGTACCATCTTGGGTCTTCGGGTACCACCAGGAGTGCAGCGGACGCAGATACAGATACGTGGCAGGTACGTTTGAAGGCCATTCCACAGTAGGCCTACGTGTCCGTGTCACACTTGTGCGGTACCGTGCGTCCTACTGTTATGTAACTGGTGACCTTGAATGTTATTTGGATAAGGTTGACCCCCATCCAGCTCGCGCATCCAATCGCAGTACGTTTACGTTCAAACACGCCACATAGTTGCACTACGTGCGATTTCGTCAGATGGGCAATTGGGCATACAATCGTACGTGTGTATCGCAAGCGACGATTACATGTATACGCAACAATTAATATAGCAGACGCAAAGTAGGTCAGCTGCGAAACAAAATGTGTTTTTCCTGCACTATCTGCCCGCTGCCGTAAAACCAATTTTTGTGTTTCTCTCTGTGGCAACTAGATGGCGCTAGCAGCTCTTAATAAACCCAGTGCGTGGTCTTGATTTTAAACAACACATGCTGTGTACGTTGGTCCAAAAGTTCAAATGACAACAATTCAAAGTTTTCCGAGTCTCCTCCACAAGCAGTGGCGTAGGAACCGGTAGGGACATTGTCCCCAGTCCCCCCCTCCAAATTATTGAGTGGGAGGGGGGACACGCCATGAATTTGTCTTCCCCCATCCCGAATTTGGGAATAATCCCTGCCGTATTTAATTTCTGTCAGCCATTGAGTGATTTGCCACACAAAAAAAAAAAAAAAAATTTCATGGTAGGCCTAGGCCTACTCATAAAAATACTGGGCCAGTTCGAACTGTTTTAGGGGTTCGCCTCCCCCTGCCCTCTGGATCTTCCAATGATTAGAACTCGGGCTAAACTTAGGAATATTGTATGGGTATAGTAGGACTTGATAGCATAGTAAAACCGGACCAATATTTCATCGTGTCGGACTGTCGGTCTTGGGAAGAAGGTCCGGAAGTGAATTACCGCTAGGCCTAGGAGTAGGCTAAGGCTATTGATCCTAGGCGGTAGGCGGGTAGGCCTATTCTATTCTTACGGTACTGCCCAATCGGCAGGGTGGGAAAAAAACCCACATTATTTTGAAAAAGCCGGCCCACTTGGGTTTTTTTTTTTTTTTTTTAAAAAAGTCGGGTTATTCGGTTTTTTTCAAAAAAAGTGGGTTTTTTCGGGTTTTTTCAAAAAAAGTGGGTTTTTTCGGGTTTTTTCAAATAAAAAGGCGCTTTCAGTGTATAAACGACGGGAAAGATCGTCTGCTTTTTTGGACGATATTTCTGTAGACACTAGCGCCCTCAAGCGTCAAACAGTCAAGCCTGAATTGGATGAATATCTTGACCACTTGGCGCTTGAGGACGTTGTCACCGAACGCCAAAGCGAGATACTCTGCCAGATGGGTTTTGTAGATTTGCTTCACAACGATTAAGTTGTCCTCCCATTTCGGCATCAATTGAGCGCGTTTTTTCAACGTTTGACCATATCTGGTGGCAAATACGAAACCGTTTGGGTGCTCAAAAAGCCGCAAAATTAGTTAAAGCGTATAGATTTGTAAGGCAAACACCAGATGGATCAGGTGATGATGGTGACTCGGAATGGTAACTTAATTGTAATGTTGTTTAACAAAGTAAGCAACCATTCAAAAAATCATCATCATCATTTAATTCATTTGTAAGTAGCAAGTAGGTGGTAGAGCTAAATAACAAAATACCTCTAGAAGGTGCAATGAACCAATGATTCAATGAAAGTATAAAACGATATCACACTGCTAGTTTGATTGATATTTAATTTAAACTAGGTATTTTGACTTTTTTAAGTAGAAGTAACATTATTAAATTAATAATGATAATAATAATAATGATAATAGACCCGGGTTTTATTGGGGTTTTTCATGGTTTTTTTCAGGCGGGGTTTTTTTTGAAAAAAACCACTGGGTTTTATTGGGTCAGGTGGGTAGCTTCCCACCCTGCCAATCGGGGCATTTAAGCTGGATTAGGCCTATGACACACCATCGAGGTAGGGAAATCCAGTGGCTCAGTTGGTTAAGGTAGGGCTCGCTTCTACTTCTGACCAATGGGGGTTAGGGGTTCGATTCCTTCCTGTAACCCTTGGGTGTTTGTCTTGTCTCTTGGTTCTACTACGGTCTAGGGGTCTCTAATTGGGCCCACGGGACCTGTTGACCTCGAAATCCTATCATTATCATTGAAATCTTATCATTACATGTATGTAGGCTAATATATTTTTTGGGATTTAAATTTTCGACCGCTATGAGCATTGCTGCTCAGTGAATCTTTGCGAGTTTTGATGTTGGAAACTTCCGACAAACGTTCGTGCGACGAATTCGGGTGAAATTCTGGCTGTATGAGAAACCACTGGTTGTAAAAGAAATTTCCGGAGAAAACATTTAGTTGGTATCCCTAAGCGGCCTCCTAAGGGCTATATACCGGTAAGGAAAACTTGAGACTGGCTAACTCCATAGGATTACATTGGAAAGGCAGTCTCAAGTCTTGCTTTATAACCCTGAGGGATGCCAACCTTAAAGTGAGCCCAAAGGGAAGAATAAATTTGTATCATTTTCGACTAGGCCTAACTTTGTCGGCCTTTGTAGGACGACGACGACGACAATAAGCTCTTTTCAAACTCACAGTTGCTCAAACCGGAAATTTTAGTTTTATTAAATAAAGTGCGCTGTGTTTTCAGAGCTGGGGGAAGGACCCTTAGCATTAGGGATGCGCCGATGTATCGGCATCGGCATCGGCATCGGCGCCGATTGTACGAAAAACCATGCATCGGCATCGGCA
>JAQIYI010001872.1:0-10676 GCA_034700265.1 Polyzonium germanicum
ATCACAAATCAGTGACCGCATACCTGTACGCTCGCATGCTAACTAATTTTAGGTTCTAGTGCTTTTTTTATTTTTCAATTTTTTTTATCTTTAGCCCAGCAGTCTACCTTGAGCTCCGCGAACCACCAATCAGCCATTCAATTGTAATCAGAAAAAAGTTTTGTGATAATTTTAACTCTAGTTTTGAGCTTTTTTTATGAGCAATACGCGGGCATATCGTGTTTTGTAGATGAAATGCGTTCCTTATCAAGGTAGCTGGCGAATTATGAGATAAGCTTAATATTCGATAACATCTCGCTGGTATTTACACTACACGTATTGGGTTATGCATTGCATCCGTCATATTAGTTTCAAGTCAGCAGTGCACGTATACTTATCGCTAGGTGCACTTGATCACTGTTTCATGACGTCATTTTTGTATTTTTTTTTTTTTGTTGAAGATTTAAGTTTAAGGTACTTCTTCAGTGAATTCTAATATATTTTGGAGATGTACGGGTCTAGAAAGAACATGAAACGTACAAAATGGCGTTTATTTGGCAGCTCAAAGTTCGCAGGCTCTTGTTTTCGGTCGAACAGTGCCGGTGAATCGAATCGCTTGTTTCAGTATGATTTCGCAGACGAGGACGTCGACGACGGCGACTACGCTAACAATTCGAACCGACTAGGCGACGTCAGTGCCGGTCGTCTGGCCTTTTACGGTTGGAACGACGACGAAACGAGGACCGATTTCGTGGACACGATCTCTAGGAGGTGCGAACTGAGTGACGTCTCCGATCGACTTCCGATGGCCGCCACAAATTTCACTGCTTCCGATGGCAGGATTACTTTCACCAAACCCGGCTCAACGTTGACTAGCACCGATGTCCTTCTGTCCACTCAAGTGCCACAGGTATTTTTTTTTTTTTTTTTTTTCAAATTTGGCAGTCACTCATTATATTTTTTTAATTGTTTTTTTTATATAGAAAGTTGAACTAATTAGAACGCAAGACTGGAAGGAGGCGACCAACTCTTCGTCGACTGAGAACCATAATCAAGGAAGTCACGATCATGGTCACAGTCATGGTAACGATCATGGTCACAGTCATGCTAGCGATCATGGTCACGCCCATGGTAACGATCATGGTCACAGTCATGGTGACGATCATGGTCACAGTCATGCCCACACTGCAACGTCCTCCGGTTCGCACTGTCATTCCAATCGTCCAAAGAGGACGTCGTCGAAATCCGCTCGAAACAAACTGATTGCCAGCTGCTTCCTCTGTTTCGCATTCATGATTGCTGAGGTCGTCGGTGAGTACGTCCGGTCGACCGCGCATATAGTATGTTTAAAGGGGAAACGACACCGATTTTCAAAGCAAAAACTCGCCATTTTGAATATGGGGGACACGAAGCCCCGGTTTTATTCCTTTAAGGTATAAAAACGGAGGCGCATGACGTCTGCCACGTGAGACGCCCGAGAGAGTCACGAGGCGCATCTCGATGAAGCACATATCGTAAACCGGAAGTGCGGGGGTCCCCTATATTATTTCAAATAAATGATAAAAACAGGCATTTGTATTCTGAAAAATGAATAAAAGAATGAAATATTTAGCACCGTATGTCTGTCGCACGTGTGGCACGACATATTTATTTCATTGCGCATAGTTTTAACCAGCTCATGCGATTAGAGTACGTGCAAACCAGCGAACAGCACGAAAATGTGAACCATTTTAAAATCAAAACGCACCACGTACTGTGTTAAAATGGAACGTTTCTTTCACCTTTTATTACCTGTATTTTAATGATGTGCACATGATTTGACGGAACGTTCGATCTGCCGTCCGAATTTCGCATGACACAGACACACGTAGTCAGAAACTCGTGATAGTTGAATTAGCTTTTAAAGTTTTTTAAATTTTTTCTACAGTAATGCAAGTTTGTTTTTTATTCAAGGTGGCCATTATGCAAACAGTCTGGCCATCATGACGGACGCAGCTCACATGCTAAGTGATTTTGCCAGCTTTTTGATCAGTCTCTTCGCTCTGTGGCTGGGTGTTAAACCTCCAACAAAGAACATGTCCTTCGGATACTATCGAGCAGGTACCATACATCAATTATTCCTTTTTCTTCCAACTCGGATTAAGTTGTCGATCGTTGCAAATTAGCGGCCAGTTTGAAATTGGTATTTGTTACTAATTGATACGTCACGATTTGGAATTTCTAGAGGTTATCGGCGCTCTGGTTAGCGTCGTACTCATATGGAGCTTGACGGGTATTCTAGTTTATTCAGCATGGTTGAGGATCCAAGACGGAAACTACTTCATCGATGCGGACGTCATGTTGGTCGTGTCCGGGGTCGGCATTGGAGTGAACATCGTGTTGGTGTTTCGGGTTTTAATCGATATCTTCTTCGTGGTGGTTTAATTTTGTTTTCTGATTTTCTTTCTAACAACGTGCATCTATTGGTTTTGCAGAATGGCTGTGGTGCTTCATGGAATTTGTGATGGGCCCGGCGGCGATGGACATGGACACGGACATTCACATGGGGGTCATGGTCATTCGCACGGGGCTCACGGGAGTGAGAATATTAACGTGCGAGCTGCTTTCGTGCATGTCTTGGGCGATTTCGTTCAGAGCATCGGAGTTTTGCTGGCTGCTGTGGTGATAAAGTTCAAGGTGAACATTTTTAAGATTTGATTTCATTCATTCATGCATGGCAATAATTTTAATAATGTGATCTCCTAATTGAACTTTGTTTCAGCCGGAATATAAGTTGGCTGATCCGATCTGTACGTTTTTGTTTTCGGGCTTGGTCTTGCTAACCACTGTAAACATTATTCGTGACACAGTTCACGTTCTCATGGAAGGTAATTTGATGCCTAAAGTAGGCCTACCGTATTTGAACTATTTTTTTTATTTTTTTTTACCAATTTTAGCTCATTAAAATTATTAAATTATAATCGCAGGCTTTCCACGAGGTATCGATTACGTTTCTTTGAAGAAAGCCCTGGAGAGCGTGGAGGGAGTTCGATCAGCCCATGATTTGCGCTCTTGGTCACTGACCATGGATTTATATGCTCTCGTAGCCCATCTAGTCGTCGGCGAGTGTATTAACCTTGTTATAGATGGTTTATAAACAGGGCTGGACGAAACCCACTTTTACAAAAAAATATTTAAAAAGATTTTAGGTCTAAAGTTTCAATTGATTTTGCTCAAATATAACTAAAAAATGTTTGGAACTGACAAACTACGGTACCAGAAATTATAAAACAGGTACCGGTAGCGTATTTTAAACTCATTTGTAAAATATGGCGTCTGGCTAGAATAATTTACAACTGATCTCATTGTTTAGCATTCCGTTGATTTTTACGTGTAGCTTATGTCCAATAACTGAGCTACATGTATATCACAATATAGGTTCCCAACTGCGGTTAAATAAACACTAAAAAATTGGGGAGGGGGTAATAATAATAAATAATAATTCAAAATATAAAAAAAATCGCAGATAGACGCTTATGTAAATTTCTAATGGTAAAATTTGACAAAACTGTTATACATTTAGTACTTTCAATTAGGAATGTTCTTTTAAATAGGAAGAAATTTATTTTGATAATTTTTATAACTAAGTTTAGAGATTCTGTGCAACAGCATTAGGCCTATTTGCCGCATAGGGAGGTTTACCTCAATGTTCGAAAATAAAAAAAATAATTACAAATTAACCATTACAAATATAATTTTTTCGTTTAGAAGTTACAAAACGTATACATTATTGAAAATGATCCCGAAACAAATTTTACAAAATCTTAAAAACTAAATCACGCTTACACGTATAACTATAACGGATACGTAACGCGGTAACGGTATCTTAATTAGATCGTAGACCTACATGTAATTATTTGTTTCATTTTTTGCAGACGATGGCGTCGATTCTCAGTTAATCTTGGATAAAGTAGAGAAAGCTCTTACTCACAACAAGTTTGTCTTCCATCAATTGACTATACAAGTGGAGAAATACGTGCCAGCCATCATGGACAATTGCAATGATTGTAAAGCTCATTCTGATATAGTGTAATTTAAAATTTATGATACTAAGGTTTTATTTATGCATTTCCACAATCTACAGATGTAAATTGTATAAACAATACGCTAGGCATCGTTCAATATTGGGTTTCTTTATACAATTTGTGAAACTTAAGTGACTAAATTGTGTCAAATCAAAGTAGCTTAGGCACAATGCACATGACAAACCTCATTGATTTGACTTATCGAAATCAACGTATGCCTTATGCATGTTACGGTACCGGTACTTTCGTTATGCCAACTTGTCTTGAGCCAGACATAATTCAAAACGTACCATAGGGAGTTTATTGCAAATAAATTCTTTCCTATACCGGTAGGCATATAACGTTGAAAGAATTATGTAAATGCACTTAGATTGGTAAAGTTTTTACTATCAAAATAAGCACTCGCATTTAGTCTTTAGACGCTGTTTATATAGATTTGTATTACCGTTGTGTACCATTGCCATATCGTACCGTATCAGTAAGTGTATTAGTAGACTAGTCTACGCTTTGTACAATTTAGTAGCCTAGAATAAACCAGTTTGAATTAAGCGACTAAAAATTATGCCTTTTCGCTGGTAATTTTGTTAAAAGATTGTAAACTCTAGTAAGGTCTAGCATCTAATGCAATTATACTAGTCTCAGTAGTCTGAGTGAGAGTTCTATGATTAATATATTCTGTTCACAAATAGATGTACCGGTCTAATTAAACTAGGCCTAGACTTATCGACAATAATGGAGAATTCTGCTTAGAAAAATAATTAGAAAATGGTTAGAAAAATAATTAGAAAATGGTTAGACAAATAATTAGAAAATGGTTAGAAAAATAATTAGAAAATAGTTATAAAAATAATTAGAAAATGGTTAGAAAAATAATTAGAAATATTTTTCTCACTAAACTTTACCTGATATTTGCAATCTATGCTCATAGATTCAAATGCCAAAAATCAAATCCGGATTCGTCATAATTATTTCTTAACAAGGGCTGGGTAACGAAACATCTTTTTCTTAACATTTCGATTGCGTTATAGCAAGAATTTTTGAGTTCCGTTACCTATGTTATTTTGTTCCAGAAATTTTGAAATTCAGTTACGTTACAATATTTCACACCAGAAAACGAAAAAAAAACTACGTTTCGTTATACGCTCGTATTACGTTGTTTTTGTTTCAGAAACCCTTTTTCGGTTTGCAGCTGTAAATTAATCTACAGACAACACATTACAACTACAATAAAAATTAGCAAAAGTTTAAATATTCCCTGTTTTTTTCCACATGTAAGCCTAAGTAATGACTGATAAATATGTTAAATTTTAAAAAAAGATATTGTGTTCAAGGGTTAGGCTTAACTACTCAAGAAATAAACACTTAACAATATGATAAGAGAGTACTATTAAAGTGAAGACTAATCCAGTTCGATCACATCGACCTCCTCTGTGGTGATGGTACAAACGGTGTTTTTTTTGGAAAGAGAAAACCTCTTCGGGTGCAAAATTGAGAGTGGCTTAGTGAGCGAGTGCTGATTGATCGCTACCTTTGGAATGGACGCGACGGGGTTGATGGCTGCATCTTTGAAGTTCCAAGTCGATGCATTGAACGTCATCGACGATTCCAAAGTCTTGCGTCCTACGTCAAAGAATTCTTTTTTCGGTCTCTTAAAAGGTGGGCCAGATTTCATCGAAGCAGCAGAAGCAGGAATTGACGACACGTTTGTGGCAGCATTGAGGCACTTTTAAGACAAAAAATATTCACGTTAATTACCTCTTACATCATAACACACCAAGTTTCGGGAATCAGGAAGAATTTTACCATCTTGTTCTCGGAGCCCTTTTCTTCTTCTTTGTCGTTCTCATCATCTTCTTCCTTGTCGTTCTCGTCTGACTGTTCCTGCATTTTAACGTAACTCGCAAATATCTGGAGTAAAGAGGAAAACAACACAACGAAACTTAAAAGTTGTGTTAAGTGTTAGAGCGACACATCCTACGTTCAATTTCATGCCTAACCTCCTCCAGCTTTACTTTGGCCATCTCCTTGTGCATCATGCATTTTTCCTGAAGTTCCAGATCTAATTTCATCGGGTCATCTTTGACGTCGATGTCATCTGGGCATCCGTAGTGCTCCTCATAGTCGGCGATTCGACGTTTCTTCAGCTCCTTGACAATGTCCTCGAAGATATCCTTGGCTGCGCATCAAATACACATTGTTGTTCATTTCGTTTTCATTAAACGAGCGAGCATTTCCATGACATTTAAAGTCAGGGCATATTGATGGATTCCACCAGGATTTTCATGCTGGCCAGCATAAAAATCTTGGTGCAAATCCTGAATAGGCTTTGATTCCGGGGGGGGGGGGGTCAATAATAAGTTGATTACTTTATTAGTGAGGGGAATATATAATAATTATTAACTTAGGGAGGAGGGAGTAGGCCTACTCATTTGTTTTCTAGACAGTCAGAGCGAACGAAGCCACGGCGAGGACTTCATTTTTGTAATTTTAACTTTTTCTATGCCTTGGAAAATAATCACAACGCAGGATAAGAGTGGTTGGCGATTAAACTACGCTTGTACATACCCATTCCCTTGAGGTTAGGGGAAGTTAGTTGGATTTTAAAATATTGGGAGGTGTTTAGCGTAATGTCTGAGCCTATCCTCACCAATATTTTTAACTACAGTCAGCCGAAGGTGCAGCGAATGACGTTGTTGCACAAATTGACGACCCGTAGCAAGTCTTTAAAGTCGGGAAACCCTTTTCTTTTTACCAAATCTGTAATCCTTTTGTTGATGGACCTATACGGTTGTCCTGAAAGTTGAATAACCTTAATTAGGTTCCTGAACTTTTAAAACAAGACAATAAACGACTAACTGCATGTCTATACACGCCATACATGTACTGTTCAGTATACAGTACCGTACCCTTGTAGATGAACTTGTGGTCTGTCATGCGGTCCCGAAATTGCTTCACGTCCAGTCAGGTGACATAGCTTCTTCCAGATCTGAATACTCTTTCGTTTGTAATCCTCTAGGAGGATGTAGGCGCTTTCATCGTCATCCAAATCGTCTAGGGATAATTCACGATTCTCCAATCGATGGATCTTCTTCTGACAGGCCTGCTTATACACAAATTTACCAATAATCAATATAATTAATTCATCGTCAATTCGTCACCATCAATATGTTCTCATTTTGTACTTAATTTTCTATTCTAACCAGAAACAACTTCTCCAGTCGCACGATTGCATCCCTAGGTTCTTGAGTAGGAGCGGACGGACCTTCGTTGCAGGCCGTGGTCTCAGTTGTCAGCGATGGACAAAAGTCATTGATGTTATCTTCAGTCTTACTCGTGGCCTTTGGCTCCTGCTTTGTGAAGGCGATCATCTCGATGCAAAGCTCCTTAAGGTGAATGTGCCTCTTGGCTGGATTTATCAATATCTTTTGGTGGACTTAACGAGCGAAATCCGCGAAGCCCCCTGAAGATGTGCTGGCCTGATCGAATTTTGTCATCATCTTCTCCATCTTAGCGATAATGGTAAGGGCCGTCGGGTCATTCTCGTATAATGTAAATAACTAAATGGAAAGGTTATTTGCCTTCAAATCTAGTTCCATCTTTTCGGACATCCTGTGTTGTTTTAATTAAATCTTGGGCTATATAAAAGGTCTCTCAAGTTTATTCTGCTGAATTTTGACACATTTTCTGTTATAGATTCCCGCTGTTCACTGCCATTCATCGTATATGCACCGAAGAAATCCCAACCAGTCAGATGGTCGACTGCATTCGCAATCATCCGGAACACTTGTAACTATTATTCACACTTTTCACTTGCCGCGAAGTTCGCTCGTGACGAATTTACTGCCCCCAGAGTATATGATCTTTAAGGAATCTTTCAACAGAATAACTGTTCACTCATAAACACGATTAGTAGTTTAGAAGTTTTAAATACCGGTATTTAAATTGATTTATTTCATCTAAGATAGCACAAATTGTAAACTATTTTTTCTTACTTGCGGATTAATTTAAGAGATGATTTGTCGAACGTTCGAAGTAATGTGCAAAGTTTATATTTACACGTGCACACATAGTGTAGGCTACTTAAAAACGCACATGTGCATGACATATAGGTCCATTTTGTTACTGCGGCATTCCGTAATTACCATACAAAAAAATTTAAAAATCAAACCGTTTGCCTAAAGTGAAAAGAACGCACTCCGATGACCAAGTCATCAAATATATTTTTAGCGATGCATGAATATTTGGTCGATTCATTCATCACCCAATAATATGAAAAATGAGATTTTGTGAAAAGTTTGCCTCAATGATTAGGCCTGCAAATGGCCAAATTCACAAACTGTCTTAGCAACAAATTTCTAAAGAAAATTTAAAATAGTTTCTAACGTAGGAAAAAAAATACAGCGTATCTTTCCCACATTTAACAATCGATGTTCTAATATATTGCTGGACCCAACCAACGTGACGATAACAAAAAAAGGCCTATGTTTAAAAAATATTCTTCTTGCACACGTGCCATAAATAGTCGTACTGTTAAGACTACTGTAGAATATAAGTTAGTTTAAAGTATTTAATTAAGATTAGCTATTTAGTCGTTTAGTTCAAATTCTGGGCACAAAAAACACGCTAATAATCTTCCACATCAAAGCCCAAGTGCCACCAGATAACCATCGACATGTACAGATACTTTTATCGATCTGATGAAACTCATTTAGAAAGATTGTGAATAAACTAGAATAATGAATGCGTTGCAAACAAATAACGTACTTGTTCGACTTTTAAATTTGATTCTCAACAAACTTAATTTATTTCTTGTTCATTTTTAACAGTGTGTCCAAGCTGTAAACGTTTAAACCGGAAATCCCAGAATTGGTTCTGATCCAGAAAAGAACAAAGAAAAAAAAATCGTTTTTTTTTCTTGAAATCACACTCAAGCGCAACGTGTGCGCGCATAACGGAAGCATTGGACGTTTAATTGGGCCTACTCGCTATTATGTTTTTTTTGGTAAATTCAACGTGACGGTTAATAAGTGGGCGAACTTAACGAAAATGAAATTGCATAATAATAAACAAATGAAAATAACAAACATACGTACAAACAATCGAACGAAAGAAGAGACTAGCACAATTATGTTGTTTATGGACAAATTATGTTAAGTACTGGCGTTAAGTTTTGGCAGTGATTTTGAGAAATCCCTTTGCATAAACTAGGCCTGCCGATTTAACCAGACTTGCAAGTATTGCTCCAAATATGGAGAATAGTTATTTTTTCTATACAATTTTTGACATACGAACAATCAAACAAACAAACACTAATTTAAGAAAAACTTGTGACAACAAATTGCTTGTTACTTTTTTTTTCTTCCTGACTAAAGAGAATCGTGTTAATTTTAAAAAAATCTCTTAAATCAAAATTTTAAATCACTGTTTAAAACAAACTTATAAATGAAACGTAACAGATTATTACGTAACACATAAAAAGCATGTAAAGTAAAAACGATTTTTTTTAAATTTTAAATCCTCACTCAACCATGACAATATTCAGTGATACCTCGTTTCCACTAGTGTAATTGACTGAACCACTTAAATTTTGCTCCATTTGTATACTTAAACTCTTAATATTTCTAATGGAAACGAAGTACAATCGCTCAATTATAGAGGTCACGTGTCTACTTATCGCGAGAAACTCTTGCTATAAAGCACGATGAATGGGCATTTGGGCAACCAGAGGGCATTTCTTCCACAATGATAGCTGGCCAGAAATGGTTCCGTCCGTGGTACTTTATAGCGACTCATGTGTGAAGCCCTCCATACAAGCTAAAACTGAGTTACTTGGACCAACTGTATTGATCAAACATAATTTGATTCCATTTCATCGTGTATGTGTTCAGTCATATAAACTATTTTTGTTTATAACATATTTTTGTTTAATGAAACTAAATTTTATAAAACTTAACATACACGATAAAACTTGATCAAATTCGTGGTTAGACGAGAATTCAGTTTGAACGTGTATGCCGGACTTAACTGAGCACTAAACATTAATTTTTATTTTTTTAATCTAATTTTATTTATGAATGAACTCAGATCAAATGAAAGATATGGAATGTAGGATGATTCAATTCGATACATTGCGAGAATGGCTAACTGTCTTTGAAACGGTCGTCACTGAAGATCTCTTGCGCAATTTTGCGTTTCTCATCCAGCCTCTTCTTATTTGCTTCAATTTGTTGGTTGCTTAACAATCAAAACGTAGACGGGCAGATCATAACGACGCTCAGACAGACAGACATCCGCTTTCAATTTTATTACTGTTAAGAGATTCAGAAACATTGTATTCAAATTAATTTGATTGTTTTGGTCGATGAAGCACAACGTGCCTAGTTATAGGCCTAGCACCAATAATAGCTATTTTATCTAGTCTTCAACTATTCGTCAAATGCAGAAGATATGCCTAGTCAACCATAAGCAGAATTTCATTAACCAAATTACAAATCAAATTACAATTAGAATTAATTCTTACCTTCCTAGCCCTGTAGACTTCCGCCGCACACTGCAGGAAGCCCAGGAATCGATCCTTCTTTGTGACGTCCATCTCGTGTCTCCACATCAGTTCACTCAGGTGGCCATCGATGT
>JAQIYI010001873.1:0-10676 GCA_034700265.1 Polyzonium germanicum
TCAGTTGGTTAGAGCTCGCTTCTACTCCTGACCACTGGGGGTTAGGGGTTCGATTCCTTCCTGTATCCCTTGGGTGTGTCTTGTCCCTTGGTTCTGCTACGGCTCTCTAGGGGTCTGAAATTGGGTCCACAGGACCTGTTGACCCCGAAATCCTATCATTATCATTATCATTGATTGTGTGTATTTCAAGCTTGTTATTTTGTTCCAATCTCCTGGGAATCAATGCTTGAAGTACACCCTTGAAGAAAAAGTTGCTACTTTTTCTTGGAGCTGTAGCATTAGCTTATGCTTCACTTTTATTCATACCAAGACCAGTATTTGCTATAAATATCCAGCAAAAGCATATACTGGCGTTTATGCATAAGATTTGAAGATTTAAAAAAAACATTGTTAGAAGACTGGAGGGGTAATAAAATTAGAGGGCCCGCAAAAATAAGGCGGCGACAAAATGCAGTCTGCCCCGACTCAGAACAAAACCGCGATTACACCATTGGATGTGTAACAGGATATTCCTTGCTAACAAGCGAAAGCCGGATCTATTTCGCGCGCTGGTCCTTTCGGCGGAACGAATGGTGACATATGAACCGCTTGCGGCCAACTAAAGTCGGCTTTGCCTGTACCTAGATACCGCACGCAAAAGCAGTGGGTCCGCTCCCACTCTTTAGAGCGTCGATGGCCACGAGTGAGAGGTTTACGTTTATCACCCTCGACAACAAAGCACTCGCCTTTCACGTAGCCACCTAGTAAACAAGCGTGTTGGCAATGCGTATGCTCAGTAGCGGCATCTAAGCGATCGCACGGATCCATTCTCGGCCATGTTTGCCCATCGCTTGCCCAAATGTCACCGCCACTATCAACCCCACGATGATGCGAAGCGCGCTCATTCGCTTCATAAGGAGTGAATAATTGGCCCTTCACGTCACAGAAACAATACCTTTGCGGATGACAGGCGGCGTCCTTCAAGATCGACTTGCAGAGGCCTTTAGTCCCTGCTGGACAAACTCTTTCGCACCGTCCCGTGGTGACTCCACCTTCGATTGCTTCGAATACTGGCCCTCTGCAAGGATCTTCCGTATCGTGTGCATAGCGTTTGTTCGCTTCCTCCAGTGAGATCCATTCCTTATCCTGGTGGCGCACCTGACAATAGCATTGGCTCAAATTTGGCAAGCAATTGTAGACGCTTTTCTCGCACTTGCCCTTCATCTCGCTCGGGCAAGCCTGGTCCAGGCACGGAATTGTCTGCCAGAACCCAGGTGCGGGTTCGCAGAGAATTTTGTGTCGCTGAGTTTCGATCGCTTCTTGCAGTGGCATGTATTGTCCGCAGTAGTTGCGACAGTGACATACGAATGGCTGGCTCGGATCGTCATCGATATGTTGGCACCTGCCAGGCGCGTGATAGGGGCAATATGTTGAACAAAAGTCTCCATTGGCTTGAGCTGATCCATCGTGGTTCAAACAGGACGGTGTGGCTTTCCACGCGAATAAACAGACGCAGCGTTTGTCGTCGTCGCATTTTCCCTGGTACGGATAGCAGACGACATCGCACACGATTCTTCCATCCAACTTCGGCGAGCAACCTACCTTCGTTTTATCGCCATATTCCAGTAAGTCCCCTCGCTCCTCTATCGTAGAGTTGGTTACTCTGAATCCATTGTCGTCCTCTTAAAGTTTAATTGAATGGACGATCATTGTTTTAGCGGACGAATCTAGCTGCCATGATGTCCCACGTAGCAAAATTTGTCAGGCCAACGTTGGGCGTGGCCAGGGTAGCCAACGTCGCCCCGACGTTGGCGTTTGGTTGGCCCAACGTCGCGCCACCCATAGTTGGCTAACTAATTCTAACTAGCTCTTAAAGTCATTAGTGATTCCAGTATATAAGTGACCCGGAAGTTCCCCCCCCCCACCGATCAAAATGTTAATTAAAACAGTTGCATTGGAAATCCATTGGATTTAGGCCGTACGAACTATAATTAAGCAGGCCTACTTTTGGCCACTTTGGAGAATTGTCGGCCCAACGTTGGACAACCAAACGCCAACGTCGGGGCGACGTTGGCTACCCTGGCCACGCCCAACATTGGCCCAACAGAATGAATTGCTACCTGGGGTGTTAGGTCTGCTTGTTCTCTGCTTGAGAAGACGGATTAAGCCGAATTGAATTAAGTTATGGAGTACCGGTAGCTTATAATTTGCGATTTTATAGATCTAACATGTTTTCATCCATTTTTAGATGGGAGAAAGCAAAGGGTTGTTGTGGATGCATCAGACTGGCTAGATGTAACATCGGGGGCCCGCAGGGCAGCGTTCTAGGGCCCCTTCTGTTTCTTTTGTTCATTAGCGATTTAGAAACTCAAGTTGCCAGGAACTGTCGTTTGTTTGCAGACGACACTTTAATATACAGGGTGGGCAAAGATGCCAGTGATTCTGAGGCCTTCCAAGCAGACCTAAATGTTGTGGAGGAGTGGAACCACTTCTGCAAACCTCCTAGAAGCATGCATAACAGAACACTTAAACAAGCCAAAGTGTTCTGTCATGCATGTTTCTAGGAGTAGCAATCCACTGCGTACTGGTTACCACCTTGGTTCTGATGAGCTAAGTGTTGTCCAGTCTTATAAGTACTTAGGGGTTCCACTGAGCAACAGGTTAAATTGGTCAACTCATATTCAGCACATCACCGGCAAGGCAAACAGATGCTTACATTTATGAGTAGATGTGGACAGCATGTCAAAGGTATTGCTTTCATGTCTTTGGCTCGTCTCCATCTTCACTATTACAGTGCTGTGTGGAATCCTAATAGTCTGTCACAAACAATCCTTAGATATGGTTAAGCGTAGAGCGGCAAGATTTGTTTCTGGGAGGCGCCAGCGTGCTGACATTGCCACAGCGATGATTGAAGTTTGTCAAAACGAAAGTTCAATAGCGACCTGAATCTCTGTTGCAAATATTATTAGGAGTTTGCCCCCCTCCAACTTCTACTGTTCTACATTTTGCTCCTTATATACATGTAGGGATATAGGAGACCACTCAAAGAAGCTCAAAGAAATGTTTTTAATAGGGCAATTAGACAATGGAATGATCTTTCAGAAGCTCAAGTTAGGATGGTTAATATGACAAATAGTTTGAAGTACTCGCTTCTCATGTCCAATGTATTTGCAGCATAATTGTGTTCTGTTAGTTTTATATGTAAGCTCTGACAAAGCTTCTTGCTGCATTTGACTGCACACAGTGCACAGTCCCTAATGTAATGGTGGCGTTGTTTGCATAAATATTGGGTGGCCACTTAGAAGGGTTCACTAGTATTTGTTTGGCTATGCTCACCATGGTCGGTGGATGCGGGCATCAAGCTTGAGGTCAGAGTTAAAGCGATGACCAAGAGCATCAAAAATCTGAGAAAAATCCATGGCCAAAAAGCGTTGCTGCTCTGCTTTCTTCTCATTTTCCCTCGCGCAGTGTCCAATATGCAATCAATATAACCTTCTGAACCTGATTCTGAAAGGTACTGCACTCGCTTTGGTCCTTTATACGGATAGATTTTGTCAAGTTTTGGTGGAAACTTCATTTTATGATGGATTGCTTGCATTCAAAATGAACACACCTGCAGTTAAAAAGTTTGGCGCAAATTCTATTTCACCCAATCGCTAAAATCCAATCAAAACCCAATCGTGCCTCATTGCTTCTACACTTGAATTGATAGACCTTGGTATGACCAGCTGTTCGACTTGATCGTGTTTCAACATTTAGCACGTTCGAATGGAATGAAGCCCCGATTTTATTCCATTACGAGTATAGGTAGTTCCACATGGACGAATTTTCCTGCGAATTTCACGCGAACTCCAGCGAATTTCCGTTAAAACTGTGTCACGTGACCATCGCGAACGTGACCATTCGCTTGGCGAACGCCAGCGAACAACCGCGAATTCGCGGCGAACGCTAGCGAATTCAAAACAGCTGTTCAAAACAGCGGATTTTTTCAGCTGGTGTTTCTTACTGGAAATTTTCCTGCAGATAGCCGGAAATGACATCATAGTTCGCTGGAGACTTCGCTGGCCAGATAGCGTCCCATTGGAAATGGTTATTCGCGGCATGAGGTCAAAAATCGCGATGTGACGTCAAAATTCGTTGGAGTTCGCCGCGAAATTCGTTGCAGTTCGCAGCAGTTCGTCCATGGAAAACAACCTTAAGATGACGCATGACGTTGTGCCACGGGAGACGCCAGAGAGTGTAACGTGGCGCATCTCGATGAAGCTCAAACGTTTACCGGAAGTGATAGTAGCTTATATTATTTTAAATAAATGATACTAATATACAGTACATTTCTACAGTAGGCCTATGTAAAAAAATCTAAAACTACAAAAATATTATCTTCATGCAAAAATAAAGGAATTTGAAAAAGCTAAAACTAAAAAAAAATCAAAACTTCTTGACGCTTCCCCTTTAATAACCTCAAATCAGCAATGCTAATTTAGTAGGACGAAATATCATGAACCCAGTACCTTTAAGCACAAACATTTGAACGTGCAATAGATTGGGTGGTCAAGTGGGCTGGTTGTTTCACATCTTTATGATCTTTGTCTTACCATTTTGTTCCTGGAATCTTCATTCCTTGTAGCTGCGCATGCGTCTAATGTCTAAATCTTGGATACATTGGGAAATCCCCAAATTTGTAATCTGGTTGATCCTCACCCTCAACAACTCCATGCTACCCCACGCTTTTGCAAATATCCTAATGCCATGTCAAAGTCCTGTCTGGCATTTTGAATCACTAAAGAGTTTTAGAGCTGAGTCTCGACTTGATAAAAAAATCTCAGGACGTGCTGGGGTTGCGTCATTTTTTCAATTCAGAGAGTACGGAGAAATGACGTCATCAGAGCAGCTGTCTTGGAATTCTTTCAAGTCGAGACAACTCCAAAAGTCAATAGTGATTCCATTTGAAGTGTTTTGACATTCCTGCAACCGAATCTTTTCTATCTGTATTTTATTTATGTCCGTTTTTTGTCATCAAGTCCATTTGCTGATGCGGACAGAACTCTTATGTTACTAAAGTACGATTTAGACGAGCTTCTGTGACTTTCTGCTGCATTCAGTAAGATTCAGCATCATTGAGCAGCATTCAGTAACATTCAATTGCATTCAGTAGCATTTAATACCATTCAGTAGCATTTAATGCCATTCAATGGCATTCCTGAACATTTCAGCACCATTCAGTAACATTCAGCAGCATTCTGTAACGTCGACATGACTATGCAATTGCAGAATCATTTAGAACCAGGGTTGACCATTTATATTTTTTAAAACAATTTTTAAGATTTGTGTTTTTTTTAAACAATTTTGCCGATTTTTATTTTTTGTTTTAACAATTTTGATGATTTGTATTTTTTGTTAATAATTTTGACGATTTGTATATTTTTTGTAACAATTTTTACATTTCTCCTGCATTTTATGCTTATTTATACAAACACGCTAAACGTAA
Organism: Polyzonium germanicum; assembly: GCA_034700265.1. Classification (NCBI taxonomy): domain Eukaryota; kingdom Metazoa; phylum Arthropoda; class Diplopoda; order Polyzoniida; family Polyzoniidae; genus Polyzonium; species Polyzonium germanicum. The sequence continues at coordinate 5,468 of JAQIYI010001873.1, forward strand.
CAGACAATATAGGTCATGGATCGCACTGGCGTTATTTATTTAACCATCATACTTCTTATTAATAAGACTGACCTCTCGTCTAAGCTCATTACACGTGAAGATGTAACAATAATTAACTAGGTTAATGTTTAATAATCAGAGCGAGAGCAGCGCGTGCAATGGACCAACCGAATTTTTAGCTATTTTTGAGTCTGCTAATCCTTCGCTCGCTCGGACAATTCATAAATATAGTATGGATGCATAAATTAAGAAGTTCCGTGTTCAGGAGTGCTGCATGGTGGTCTAATTGGCTCATTCGTCTGGTTAAATGCAGTCAAGCTGATGGATCAGTCGCTCTGATGGACTTGGACATTTGAATGGACGCTGCTGACGCTTCGTCGACGTTCTGACAATCTCTCCGTTGAACGTTGACGGACCAATCACCACCAGCGGCGCGCAACATCAACGATTCAACAGTCACACATGTGAACTATCGATCGCCGACAATCGAAATGTCAACTTCGCACTACCAGCAATTGGACAATGATTGGTCGATAAACGGTGCGGCCGCCGCCGGGCTGGCCATGAGGTTCAGCTTCAGGAAGTTCGCCTTCGCCACCGTCATGTTGCCTCTGCTGGGCTTCGTAACCTGCATAATCCTCTCTCTGATGCTTCACTGGAAGGAGTCGACGGCTACTCATTGCGGGGTATTTCAAACCATAAATGCTTTTCATACATGAATGCTTCAGGGTTGTCCTTATACATAGATTGTATTTTTCATTTTGAAAATATTAATTTATTTACATTCCTTGCATGTTTCTTGTCATATTTGCGTTTCAATTCAATTCAACTCAACAATTCAACTTAACATCCATTTATTAGGACAACCTTGAAGCTAGTTAAATCAATGACAAATTCCTGAAGACATTATTCAGTATAAAGTTAATATTTTGGCTCGCCCGTGTAGGTGGAGAACCTGCTGCCATCTATAAGTGCGGCCATCGGCAGTTTACAGCCGCAACGCTACATTTGGCGGATCTGCATCGCGCTGCACGCGGCACCACGATTGCTAGTCGGCGCCATGTATCACCGTCGTTATGTCCACCGTTTGATCAGAGGCAACGATCTCAACAATCCGTTCAGAAACATCATTTACTTGAACACCATCTTGTACACGTTGGAGAATGTTGCTCTCATCGGAATCTCCTACATCTCGTCCATAGAAAACAAAAGTGAGGATGCCATTGCATGCCTGCCTGCATTCAGCCTCATTTTAGGATTACAATGATCAACCAGACAAGGATTCAATCAATGTTTCAAACGATTGATGGTGGAAAAGTTACACAAATTTCTTTGGCCTCTTTAGAGATTCATGAAAACTGCTTCATCACATTCACATGCACGTTCCTACTCTACATGGTCTTATCCATCGGATTGTCTTATTCCATAGAGAATTCCAACTATGAGCATGTAAGTGTCTTCAGAAATCCTTACCAGTACCATCCTCGCCAATGTCCATACTTAAAGGCTGTTCTTTGTTGCTTTCAAATCAGGAGCATCGATCCAACAAGGCAAAAGTCACCATCATGTTGACCAACATCTCGTCCCTCGTAATAGCACTCTACTGCTTCTATCGGCACAACAGATATTGCGAACCTTACGGTGTGCATCCAATGCCAATGTTGGTGTAATTTGTAATGACCGGATTAAAACGTGGAAAAATAGGGCTGAAAATGGTGTAATAGCACCAGAAAACTACTAAAGGTGGCATTAAGTTCCGATTTATTGATGAGGTGCCAAAAAAGTCGAGATTTGTGGAGCAGGTGCCACAAAAAGTCGAGATTTGTTCAGTAGCTGTTTAATTTGCGAAAAGGTCCTTAAGGTGCATTAGGTGCCGATCTATTGATGAGGTGCCAATAAAGTCGATATTTGTGGAAGAGGTGCCACAAAAGTCAAGATTTGTGCTGTTAATTTGCGAAAAGGTGTGAAAGGTGCTTATGCTGCAAAAAGATGCTTAAGGTTCAAAAGGGTCCGTACAATGTTAGCAACTTGAGGTGCTCAAGATGCAAAAAGGTTCTTAAGGTGCAAAAATGTTCTTAGGTGTAATAATATGCTTAAGGTGCAAAAAAGACGTTTAAATCTTAGGTGATTGAAGTGCTCAAGGTGCAAAAAGGTTCTTAAGGAGCCAGAAGGACCCACTCGATTCAAAAAACGATCAGGACCATTTCTTTACCTACGGTTATCAAATCGCATACACTAAACTTGAAAGGTGCTCACCTTTTAATCCGGTCCTTAGTTATGAGACTCAAATGACTGGATCAATGGTGACTCATTCGCTGTTTTCTATTCCAGTTTACTCTTTTTTTGCACTTGGTGAGTACGTGTTCGTTTTGAGCAACATGGGATTTCACATGACCGCTTACTGGGACTTCTACAACTATGAGTTTTCCATTGGTCCTGAAATGTCTCCCAAGACACGGTAAATTAAAGCGCTTCAGCTTGTACAGAGCGTGAATTTTCTTCACGCTCCCATACTTTAGTAATACCGGTACAATTATTTGCAATATGTCCATGTACACGTAGTTAAAGTTATTTTCAAATGTTTGAACAGGTGTGAAATAAGCATCAGTGTAGTTTACAAGTGAAATAGAGACGATGTGTTTCATTAACTATTTTGCGTGTGATTCTGAATGTTTTAATATTTTCAGACTAGTCTAGACCACCCTTCCATCATCCGTCCACCAAATCTTTGCCCATTTTTGGCCATTTGTTTCTGCACAGCTTACCAGCAACCATCTTGCACTTCACGCGATGTTGACGTCCGCGTGGCAGCATGAAACAAACTACAATTACTAGGCCTAACTAGTATCGTCTGCTGTAGAAATTTGCTGATCAATGGTCAGCAAACCATACATATATGGGGACAATATTTATGGGTCCAACCATATACACGGAAGTACTCGAACAATCTTTCGCGTGTTGCATCCTTGCTTGACCTGGGCAGAAAATCTGCCATAAATATTCTACCGACCCCCGAAATCCTTTCATTAATTTTCATTATTTTAATTATTTATTATCAAAAAATGCTGCAAAATAACCAAACACATTTAGGCTGGAATCACCAATGACTTTTAGAGCTGTCTCGACTTGAAAATATCTTAAGACAGGCTCTGATGACGTCTGCATTTCTCCATTCTCTCTGAATGGAGAAATGATTGGGTTTATGACCTGTTGACCCCTTAACCTCTTAAATCAGGAATGACGTAGTCTCAGCCTGTCTTTGGATTTTCTTAAGTCGAGACAGCTCTAAAAGTTATTAGTCCAGATTCCAGCCTTAGAGTAAGACGTTAAATGCATTTTAATTATTACTTCACCATGGACTAAAGGCGGCTTCAGAGGCAAGCCATGTGACCTTTTGACGCAGGATAAGGTACACGTAAAAATGAACGGAACGATAAACAAATAGAGGAGGCTTGGCTAGACGCCCAAGCAGGGATATTTGAACAAATGACGACATTATTTACCGTTCCGTTTATTTATACGTGTAGCTTATCCTGTCTTTATTCATTATAAGATGACGCATTTTTCTTGAGCATGTGTTGCTATGTTTGCACAAATAAACATTGTTTTCCTCCATTTTCTTGAACTTTTCTTAAATTACAATGTTTGCACGCCTTCTAGTGTGTTTTCGGAGAGAAAATTAACTATAGCAGCTAGACCTAACTATTACAGTATTAGATTTCATAAAACAGGAAATTGGCTTCCATTTTGTTCCTGTCCTGCACGATTTTTCATCGGTAAGTTGGATCCAAGTTGCCGTATTGCCCTATAAAAAGTGGACGAAATCTGGCGATACATTATTGAACACACTTAAAGTGGGTTAACTTAATGGTTAAAACATTAAAAAAAGGCCTAGACATGTAGGTCTTACACGTTGGTTCAAATTTTGAGATGTTTTAGGTTTACAAAATAATTTTTCGTCAGCTTTTTTGGCCACTATTTTGTCCGGACAAAACGGAATACTGGTTGGGCGTGTGTGGTTATTTTATTTTACTGGGTTGTTGTATTGTCGTTTTCCTGGCTCTAATCACTAATGACTTTTAAGAGCTACTCTCGACTTGAAAAATCCCAAGACAGTCTCGGATGGCGTCACATGTTCTCCATTCTCTCTGAATGGAAAAAGCCTGTCTCAGCCTGTCTTGGGATTTCTTCAAGTCGAGATAGCTCTAAAGGTCATTAGTAATTACAGCCTTATTCTAGCGCCCACCATTGATGTGCCAATGTATCAGAAAATGTATCAAACAAGCGAAAGACCCAGCGATTAATTAATTATACAAGCGATTGACGTTATGTATTGCACGATCAATTTGAAATAAAGAAAATATTTTCAAATCAACAATACTTGCTAGATAATTACCAGAAATTCCTGAAGGAGACAAGAAAACGTTTAGCTTGAGGATTTTTCATTCAAGCGCTCTTCACAATATTTATTTCTTAAAGGGGTAGTTCCAATAAGTTTGAATCTTTTCAGTTTTAGGCTTCCCGGATAACGTTATTAGTAAAGAGAATATTTTGAGTAATTTTAGATTTTGTTTCCTGCAATCAAAATGTGGATTTTTAGCCTATTTTTGAAATAGAATTAATTGCGGACCATCACTTCCGGTAATCCTTATCTGCTTCATCGAGATGCGCCACGTGACAATAGCGTCTCACGTGACACACGTAATGCGCTTTCGAGATCGCAGATCTTAATGGAATCAAACCCTGCAACTCAGGATCTGCTAAATTCAAAATGGCGTCGCCCATGCTAAGAAGAATTTTGCGCCATTATAGTTTCCTGCTGACTTCCGGAATGCATATTGGGTGCTGCCATCTAGCAAATATTAAGAGTATTATTACTCATTCCATAATAAGACCAACGTGACCATGTACTTTGTCAAGTGGCAGACATCCTTTACAAGGGTTTGAAGTTTGGACCAAAACACTTGGTTTTTTCTACTTGCAATATAATGCGCAATTTCATCCGCGGAAAGGCTTCCAAGAACAGGCTTTGGTGAAGTTTTTGGTGAGCTTTACGTATTTCATCAATCTGACAATCTTGTATTCTTGGCATTTCTGACTTGAGTCAGTGTTGAGTCAGTCTGGAGACACGAATTTGCCTCTTATGGCCTACTGCATAAATTCTGAAATTATAACTGCCAAATGTGTCTTACAATCTAATGCAATAAAA
>JAQIYI010001874.1:0-10671 GCA_034700265.1 Polyzonium germanicum
CTTGTATTTACGCTAAATGGTTAAAGTTGAATGGCCAATTTTAAAGATCTTTATAAGGTCAACATTTTATTTTGGCTTTAAATGTTCAAATTTGACATTTGTGCACTGGTATCTATAGTGGATAGTATTTGTATTTATATATTTAAGTACTCACTGTGCTAGCAATATATATATATATTTTATTTTATGGACTGTACAAAATAATAATCGATTGACTGATTGTAGGTATCGATCAGTATATAATAATGCATTATATGCCGGGTATTGTGTTCACTGTAGACGAGTTGATTCCTCGACATTAATTATTGTAGGCCCAATCTTCCTCTTCTTCAAATAAAGTCCAACACGAATACTCAAAGGTAGAAAAGAAAATTTCTATTCATGCAAGTATGAAATACAGGATGTGCTCGAGAATATCTTCACATTTCAAAAATACCAAACATTCTTTAGACGGGCTGGACCCATGAGTCGCCTTGACGCTTGAACACCTTCCGTTCAAATTTAGCTGCTTTGACCTGTTTCTTGTTTTTCTTCTTCAGCGTTATCTTGACGCAGCTAAATTAAACGTGATGAGAATAATTAGATCCCGGGGTCAATCGTTTAGACGGCTTAAATGCGTACGTGCAATAGTCCGGATGAAAGAGATAGCCCGTCGAGCAGGGCAACTCGTTGCCGCATTCGCAACTGCACGTCACCGGGTCCCAAACCTTGTCCTCGCGGCACTTGGTCGACTGCGACTCGTTCTTGCAGTCGCAACGGCACTGAGTCTTGTTGTAGATTTGCTGAAAGTGTAGCGCAAGATTCTATAATATCCGTAGTTAACCTGCATTTAACTATTTGTGACAACAACTAAAACCTTTGTCTGGTGGCAGTGTTTCTCTTTGACGCTGCAGTCGCAATCGCACTGCACGTGTTCCTCAATCTTGACCAAGAAACACTGAGCACTGGTGTCCGTGGGCGACTTCATCACAACGGCCGTCACCTGTAGACCGAGCCAAATTAGTTAGCGATTGGTTAGGGGTCGGGTTGCAATCTGTTTCTTCTCCCCCTACCGGTATTTCAATTGTCTTGATCTCAATCGGCATGCAGGATTTGGTGACGTAAGGATCACTGGCGCACATTCCTGAACAGCGATCCACTTCCACGTGAGTGGGATGCAGGTGGGCAAACTAAACGGGCAATTAATCTTGTAAAGTCAATTAGTTACCGTATGGGAAAAGGCTGGTCAGCAGAGCTGGCTTTACCTGATACAGGGTGACTGGCGATTTGATGGACGCAATCACTTTTCGAGGCTTGCAGCCCACAGACTCGTAGCTGTTGACGCTGTTGGGAACGTGGTTTGGAAACAAGTCGCACGAAACTGTCGAGGACAATAACAATTCACACATGAATTGTTGGCAGCAAATTGTTGGACAGCCTAGAGCTGGGCACTTGCCTTGTTTGATGCTCTCTTTTAGAGCTTCAGGATCTGCCACGCCGTTCCATGCCAGTTGGCGCATACGTTGCACGTCATTGGGGTTCTGAAACGTAAAACGTCTTAGCGCCAGCGTGCTTGACGAACATTTGGCACAGATCTGCAGAGCTCACCCGGCTCCTGGCTGGTCCATATGTCCGTCTGTTTGTCCACTTCTTGCCCATAACTCCAGAGTGATCGCAGGCTATCAAAACGAGCACTAGGGCGATATGCAATAGCAGTTGCAGCACATTCGCCATTTTCGTTTTCAGTTTTACCAAATATTAACTTGTAATTATAGATTTAATCAAGTTAACAACTTGTAAGTGACGCACGCACAAGTTAATTATAATTTGCAAGAGTTGTTGTTGTTTTTAATGCAAATCCTGCATTCCAAGAAAGGAACAAAGACATACATCCTCTTGCTAACTTGATCTCACCTCTTGCAGCAATCACAGGAAGTAGGCCTAGAGCGCAATAATTCGTTAGCGAATTGCAGTAGGTCTAGTTAACGGTTGGCCAAACATGACGTCACTTAATTAGATCATATGAGACATAATTAAAACTGTTTCCTAAAAATCAAAATTTACTTTTTTTCCTATTTGGAATCGCACCTAGGACATCGACCAATTGACAACTCTATTGATCACATAGGTCCGCCGTGTTGATTACACTGTAGCGATTCTATTTGTGTTTTATTATTATATCACTCAAATTCATTCTGATCTGTTTAGCTTACTAGGCCTTTCATTTTAAATTACAATACATTTATCGTTAGAGCGACCTACATGGAAGAATATTTTAGTTTGAAATTATGAATGCAAGAAGCCAGTTTACCCATCAAACTATTTGATTTATTTGAATACATTCACATGCAAACAAAGAGTACAAGCACAGTATTTCGCCCAATATTAGCTTCCATTAGGAATATTACATCCAGTTACTTAACTTTGACTGCCATCAATGTTGGCTCTTGTGTTTTCTAACATGGGAGCCAGACATGACGCGGTTATTTTCAGAGGGATACATCTTGAGTAAAGTTAAATTTCAAAATCCCTTTACAATTGAAATGAAGATCAAACAAACAAAAATCAGCTTTTCAGTATCTTGGTATTTTATATTCCGGTTCCCTGAAAGTAAACAAAAATAAATAAGTTATCTTGCATTCAATTATAAAGTAATAGATTTAAGGAATTTCGGAATTCTCTATGAGACTGACCCTCCATCTCCACCGGTGGCCTTCCTCTTCGAAATGATCTGCCCAATGCGATAAGTAGAGACAAAAAGCGAAGAATTAATTGAGGGATAAGACTTATGGACTTTTTGATTTAAAATTTACCTTGCTGATCTTTTGCCACTCGCGGTCCAGTTCGGACTTCTCATCTTTCTTGCCGATCGCTCTGCGCGTCTTGCGGCCGTCGGCCATCTTGACTCCATACTGAAACGCAGCTCTGCAACGAGCTTAATTGTGAGTTTGCAACCATCATAATTGAAAAGATTTGTTCATCGTTTGGGCTAGTGTTTACTTTGGAAGCGCTTCTTTGCGGTTCATGTAGTCGCTGTATTCTTCCTGCGTGTCGAAATCCCAACGACCAATTGGTCCTTTCTTGTTGCCCTGATAAAAAAGAAACAATTTATCCAGACTTGGCTCAAGGTTGACTTGGGTCAAGCCAGTATTTGGCTGAATGAGCAGAAAAGGCCGATAGCTACCATGTCCATCTTTGTGTAGTCCACTTCGTCGTCACTGTCGTCAATGGCGTCTGCTGTCTCTGGCGCACTTTGAATGAAAATTAATTTGAAATTTAACGAGCTTTTTTCTTTTAAGAATTCCTTAAAATTATTAACATGCTCTCAAGAACAAATCAAGTTTTAAATGAAAATGTTCTCCATTGTTACATTCATTTTATTTTATAACTTTTACCCAGGATAGCACTCGGCGTAACCGTCAGGCTCGGTCAAACGACTGAGAATTTTTGCGTGACGTAATTTCGTTTCTTCCCGCTTTGCAGCCAATATTCTGCAACAAGAAATTGTAATTTTTGTTTTTGATATTTAAAATGCTGTGAGTTGAGGCCCAATTGATTACCCTGCTGTGGCCTCCTGCGCCAGAGCAGTGATGGCGGCCACCCGCGCCTCCTTGTCGTCCTTTGCATCCCCTGCCCACCGGCCACTCGATGACGGCTGCGAATCGTGCTTATCCCACGATCCGTCTCGATCGTCCTGCATAAAAATTCCAAGTTAATTTTAAAAGGAAAGAAATCCGTTTAGCTCCTTAAGTACCGGATGCGAATACCTCGTTGCTCGGCTTCTCAAAGTACGAGCTTCTTTTGCTCTTGTCCTTTTCTTTGTCTTTGTCCTTTCTTGACTCTCTGTCGTGATCCTTGGAGGAACTGAATTTGGCCGGCGCTGTTGGCGCATAATCGCCAATCTCTCCAAAGATGCTGCATTCACAAAAAGCAAACCCTCAAGTTGTATTTTTCTCAAACAATTCACGATTGAGGATCGATGAAGTAAGGGTACCTTTCCTCCGTCACTTTCGGCCCACGTTCGTCCTCTTTCAATTTGCCTAACAAATTCAGCCTCGTTAATTTATAATTTTTGGCTTATTATTAATTAATTATTTATTTTATTTTTGTTTATTTTCTTTCTTGACCTTTGTCTTTCTTTTTCATCTTCTTGTTGTTTCTGGTGCCTTGGCGCAAATACGACAATATCTGTGTCAACTTGTTGATGACGATGTCGTTGGTCGTCAACGTAGTTTGCGACTGTGTCACGTGATGCAATTTATAACGTATATAATTTGAATTTTTAATATAACAGATAATACAAATGTAAACTTTTCACGCTGTTTAGATCAAGTCGGAAACTGACTTCGAAACTGGGGCAGTCGGCTTTGCTCCGGATGAGCGTCGTCGGAATATCGCTATCTGCGAATTCATCCTCCAGGTCGATGACGTACGCCAGCCGACCAGGTAAGAACAGCTCATTCCGCTCGTGAGGACGGCGTCGAAATAGCGTCCGGTAAATCGATCTCCCTGAGAATTTATTAGGGAATTTTTGAACTTAAAACTGATTGAAGCATCAAAAGTTAAAAGTTTGGATGGGCACCAATTCTAGTCTTGAACTCAGCTTGCTCTTCCTGTTCCTCTCTGAAGAAGATAAAATAAAGAGAAAAAACCACGCGACATTAACGAAATTGCCAAAATTATTCTTTCCAAGTAAAACAATAAACAAGATTCTTACTTGATGGACTTTTTAACGTTGACAATCTCCTCGAGCTCTTCGTCCTCTTGCTCTTTATTAGTGATCTCGCTACGCACCTGAGACGTTGAAATTCATTGCTTGAAATTCTATAAAATAAACCAAACTAAAAACTAATGAGGGCTATATTAAAATACCTTTTGCAAGAGAGCAAAGTCCAAACCCTTGACCAAGTGAGTGTGTTCCATGTCACCGCCTAAGAATTTGGACTCTTGAATCATCTGACGTCGACGTTCAGCTGCATCAAGTCCCCTTTAAATTGATGCAGAAAAAATAAATAAATATAAAAGAATCATTTCTCTTTATTACTGATACAAGACAAAAATTAATTCAAAGACTTACGATTTTGCATCGGGAGCGACGGCTCGATAGCCGGCCATATTGCTGATTGGGTCATCGTTCTGATAGTCTGGATTGGCCCCTTCTCGTCTCTCGTGCGCCTAAAATTTTCGAATATAATTTTTGTTGGCCAGGCAGACTTGAGAAAAAAAATCAAACTTACACGATCACGATAGCGAAGAGCAAGTTCGGCCATTTTGTCCTCTTCTGCTTTCTTCAGAGTGGCATAAAAGCTTTGAAATTTAACGACAATAAAATCATATATCGATTAAATCGAACAACTACAGACATTGAAGTAAATTGCCATTTCTAAACAAACTACAATTTTAAACAAATAATATACAAAAAACATTAGAAGGAAATTTTAAATTAAATGAGACCTTTTCTTCTTTTTACGTCTGTCTCCATTGTCAGGCGTCTGCGGAACTTTATCGTCCTTGGACTTTGTCTGGCTCGAAGGAACCGATCCGGACGAGGATGACGTTGCGGACGAAGCTGGAGCTCGCGGTGTCATCAGCAACTTGCGGAAGTCATCGTTGGTCATCGGGTGGAGACTGCTTCCAATGACGAGAAAACATTTCAAGGTAATGCCATAGCCTACTTGCCTGACTAAATTTGTTAATTAGTTAATTTGAAGTTAATTACTTTATTTACAATTAACTAGTTAATTCTAAATTATTTAAGCCTGATTCGTTTTAAAATATTCTCTACTGTTATAATATTATATTTTAAATTAATTCATTTCAAATTAACTATAGGCTTACCGTAGTTTATTTAACCTATAAATTTTCAATTAGTTCATATTTAATTACTTACATGTAGGCCTACGGTTAATTAATTTATTTAAAATTAATTATGCTACATGTAGGTCTTGACCTATTGTAATTAATTTTTTTATTAATAATTAGTTACGGTACCTACTGTAGGCTAGTTCATATTTAATTACTAACATATACGGTAATGGAAAGAAAAATATGAGAATCACTCGTACCTGTCGGACGACTGTTTGCTGGACTGGTGAGCTCCAGACGAAGCAGCCATGCCAGAGTGTGATTCGTCTTGATTAGCAAACATTTAATTAGATAATTAGCTTTAATTAACCCGTCCTAGCACTAGGCCTAGCATAAACTACACCTAATTCCGTAGAAATGAAGATAGGCCTAAGCGAATTTAATTGAATACCGGATTAAATTAGCTCTCATATCCCAAATCAAAGTACTATTTGATTGTTTCTCGCAAAGAAACTTACTTTCAGGCATTTTGACGTTTTAAGGCGACAAATTTCACATAAATCCCATGTAATCAAAGCCCTTAGCTGGCAAATAAACATATAAAATAGAAGTCGCGTAAAAAGCAGACGACGCAATCAGATGGTCTACTTCCGGCGGATGTTGAACCGGAACTTATGAATGACCGGAAGTTATTGTCTGCTTTTGAGTTCTTTTCTGTTTTTCTTGAAAGTTGTCTGCTTCACGCGCGATGCTGCTTTTGCGTGAACTACGCCATCTGGCTTGTCGGCGCAGTAATTTGGCGCAAATAAACGCGCAAATTAACGCACTTTGCAGAAAGAACGGTAATTAGTTATTGCATTCATCAATTATCGGTGGCCATTGTGTTAATTATTAGGCCTACTATAGGTAATTCTGGGTAGGCGGTAGGCCTACCAAGCAGAGAGCTATCTTGCGCCACCTGGTTTTGCTCTAGGTTCTAGTTCTAGCTTTGTCTGTAAATCATAAAATAATCTTTGGCGAAAGAAATCTATGTTTTGGCTTTTACATTTTAATTTAATTCGGATTTTTCTTTCTTTCTAAAGTGGTGACCGTGTGTCAGCGCAGGGATTCCTTCCAAAATGTGTCCAGGTTCTCAACTTCTTGCCCCTCGTCGTCATCGGCACCGTCACCAAATCCAAAGGCTGATCCTGCCGTCAAATCTACCAATTACTGGATTGCTGGCTTCGCAGTCATCGCCGGAGCATCCTTACTAGTGAGTCACTAATCAGGTTCGCGTCAAATGACTTATTTTTCGAATACTTAATAGACCTAATTTTAAATTAATTTCTTCGGTTTATTTAAATTTTCAAGGTTTGGAAGTCCGGTTTCTTCGACTCTGACGAGAGCAGAAAATCTGCAACAGATGACAAAAATACGTCCAAGAAGGATGGCAAAAGTTCGTTGGTCAATCAGAAATTGGCAAGCGTAGCCTTGCCTTGCTTACTCGTTTTAACGTTTGATTCTTACGATTTTTCACGTATAGAAAAGAGCATTCCGCTAGCACCCAAGGTAAACGTGCCCAATCATGTTCCTTATCTGTTGATTGGCGCCGGAACGGCTTCCTTTGCTGCCTTCAGAGCCATCAAGTCCAGCGATCCAAAAGCCAAGGTGCAGATTAGTCCTCCTGTGATTTATGTTGATTGAAGTGTCATTTCAATATTGATAATCTGAAATTGTGCAAACTTATCCGCGAAAGATCCTCGTGTTTGGTGAGGAGGACTATTTCCCTTACATGAGACCTCCGCTGTCCAAAGAGCTCTGGTTCACCGACGAAGCGGACATTTCCAACAAATTGCGGTTCAAACAGTGGAACGGCAAAGAAAGGAGGTAAGCATTAGCAAAAACAGTAGAAATTTAATTATATTACTGAAACAATTAAATATAAGTTCTGAGTCTAAAGCTTGTTTCACACGGACGACTTTTCGATTAGTGGTCAAAATTGGTTACGTGAGGAGGTCGCGTGCGAATTTAGAGGAAATTCGCAGCAAATATTTCTTTTATGTGAAACGAGCTTAGGACGCCTAAGGAGTAATCACTAACGCTATCTTTGTTGCGCTTATTTCGCTAGCATATTTTTCGAGCACGACGAGTTCTACGTGAAGCCGGAGGAGTTGGACGAACGCGAGAACGGTGGCGTCGCGGTTGTTCGAGGTCATAAGGTTCTAAAGGTCGATCCGGTCGCAAAGAATGTCACCCTGGACAGTGGCCAAGAGATTGGCTACGACAAGTGTTTGATTGCCACAGGTTATTTTTTTATTTTATTTTCCTGTAGGCCTTCATATTATAATATTCAGATTTGATCCTCTATTTCTGTTTTAGAATTTGATTTTATAACTATTTATTTGTGTTATTTGATAATTGTCGTCATTTTATAATGTCGCTCAAAAAAACTAGTTGTATCAGGCCTATATGCTAGTAGTCCTAGTTTATATTAAGTCTGGCAATAAATTTAATAATCTCTTGAATTTCGTTTTCTGTCACAGGTGGAGTTCCAAGAAATTTGCCCATTTTTGATTCGACCAATGACAAGCTGAAGCAGAAAGTTACTCTGTTTCGAACGGTAAGCTGAAACTTGCGTTTGTCTTGGACTCATGTTTGTCAATTTAGATATTTATTAAATTTTCTTTTGTCCAGGTGAACGACTTCAAACGCCTGCATGCGCTTTCCAAGAACATAAGCTCGATAACGATCGTCGGCGGAGGCTTCCTGGGCAGCGAACTTGCTTGCGCTCTGGGAAAACAAGGTGATTTGCATACATCAGCATTCTTGTGACGACATTTTTGTTTTGAATATTTCATTTCCTTGTTACGCAGCTAAAGAAAAGGGCCTGAATGTCGTGCAGGTTTTTCCAGAGAATGGAAACATGGGAAAGGTGTTGCCAGAGTATCTGAGCAATTGGACGACGGCCAAAGTGAGGGCAGGTAAGATTACACGTCCGGCTGGAAGCAATTATTGGATTATATCATTATGGCAAATTGAATTGAATGTTTGCGTCTTTCTAGAGGGCGTGAGTGTTATTTCCTCAGCGCAACTCGTTGGAGCCACGCTCTCTGGCAACAAAGTTTTGCTCACCCTAGACAACGGACAAGAGGTTGGCAGTTTTATTGTTTTGAATTTTTATATCCTATATTATTGTTTTCATTAATTAATGCGACTTGCATTACATGTTTAGATAAAAACCGATCACGTGATCGTAGCTGTTGGCTTAGAACCAAGAACGGATTTGGCGGAAACGTCCGCGCTGGAAGTGGACAAAACGCTGGGCGGTTATTTAGTGAATGCGGAACTGGAGGCCAGGTCCAATCTCTGGGTGGTGAGCACTCGTGACCCTATATTCTCTTACAGTTTACGTGTCCCTGCATCGTCTACTACAGTCGCCATTAAGGGTTTCCAAATATAAACATGAAGTGTTTGCAATCAACGAGGGTGCGAAAATGATCCATTTTGTATCTTAAACAGGCTGGAGATGCCGCCTGCTTTTATGACGTAATGCTCGGACGCAGAAGAGTCGAACATCACGACCATTCTGTCGTGAGCGGACGGCTGGCCGGTGAAAACATGACCGGAGCAGGAAAACCCTATTGGCACCAGTCCATGTTCTGGTGAGTAAAGTTTTGAAGGAGAAAATGAATATTTTTTTTGTTTAATTAAACGAAATTAACCGCGTTTGGTGATGACAGGTCAGATTTGGGTCCCGATGTGGGTTACGAAGCGATCGGCATTGTCGATTCGACGCTGCCCACTGTCGGCGTGTTCGCTAAAGCCACCGACAAGGACACGCCCAAGGCTGTGGTCGAAGCGACGGGCGAAGGCGTTCGGTCAGAAACAGAGCAGGTGAGCGACACTGCCCCAAATTACAATTGTCAAATTACAAAGTCAATTGCGATGTTTCGTCTGCAATCCATAATTTGTTGAATAAAACTTAGAATTGCCGATTGATTAATCGTAGGTGGCGGTGTCGCCGAAACCGTCGATCGAAAAATCCGAGCTCAAATCGCCCGAACAAGGAGACAACTATGGAAAAGGAGTTATATTCTATTTGAGGGACGACGTGATTGTGGGCATACTTCTTTGGAACGTCTTCAACAGAATGCCCATCGCCCGGAAGGTGAGCAAAGTTTAGTTTATTTGGAAATTGTCTCTTAGTTGCATCCCTTACATTGATTTTGTTTAAATATTTTCTATCTAAAATGTAGGCCCTATTATGTAATTTCAATTCATTTTAATTATTGTTTTTTTGCATTTCAAGTTTACGAAATAATAATAGTTTACTAGATAATAAAAGTTTAAAATCTTTTTTAAAGGTACTCAAGGAAGGAAAACCATATCAAGATTTAAGCGAAGTGGCCAAGTTGTTTAATCTCTACGAAACCGAGTGATCAAGCGTTCAAGAACGGTGAGCGAAAGATTCTAACTATTTAAAATGGCGAAGCCGTTATTTGTTTTAACAAAAATAAAACCCTCTTGATAATGATTAATTAGGCCTAATGAATTCAACGAAACTCAAGATCTTTGCGACGAGATAAAACCGCGGTACTTTGACTCTAGATGGTCGATGAAGGACAGATGGTCCCTGGTGCAAAATCTGTTCAGCCTTGTTTCCTAAATAAGACAGATTCAAATAAAACACAATTAAACTAGGGATAATCCAAATAAGTAACAATTTCAAGAATGAATATTTCTAATTAAATTGAGTATTCAGTAAAATGATAAACCCATTAAAATTAAACTAATTAATTAAATCAATAGAAAAATAGAATAATTTATATTGATGAATTTAAAAGTAATAAAATTAATGTAATTAAAATAAATTAATCATAATAAATCATATAATAACAAGAAAGGAAT